>PVJD01001537.1:0-260367 GCA_004026545.1 Mormoops blainvillei | reverse complement strand
ATGTTTTCCTGTTGTGATAATGAGGGTCTCACAATGAGAAGAGCAAACATATGAAACATGGACATTTTATAAGTCAACCAACTTGTGTGTAATATACAATTAAGTGAAATATGAAGTGCTTGGAAAATGTAAATGTTTCCAGACTGGCCAAAACCAGAGAACCTCAAAAACTATATATTGATGTATTTCTAGTCTACCCCAAAATTTACTTTTCTGTCCTCAGAGCATACTTTTTCCTCTCAAATGACTCTTCTAAAATTGTCATCTATGCCTAAGAAAGTGAAACCGTGGAAGATTCTCTCTTGCTGTAGAGCAGTCTTAGGCCCTGTTACCGGGTGCCGTGTGCTGCGTTGGAAAATAGAAAGAGGGGCTGAGCCCTGACTAGGTGGCTTAATTGGTTGGAGCATCGTCCCATACACCAAAAGGTTGTGGGTTCAATTCCCAGTCAAGGCACATACCCTGGCCAGGGTACGTCCGGGAGACACCCGATGGCTGTTTCTCTCTCATGTCAATGTTTCTCTCTCTCCCTCTCTCTCTCTCTCTCTCTTTCTCTCCCCCTCTCCCTCTCCCCCCACCCCCCCTCCTCTTTAAAATCAATGAATGTATCCTCGGGCGAGGACTAAAAATAATAATAATAAATAGAAAATTAAGAGGGGCTTGCCTGAAAACTGGCCATGTAAATTGAGCCTTTGATAAGAATTTTATGGGCCCCACTCATTTTTAAAATATGTGCATATCATTTAAATATGATTGTCTCTATTAGCAGAGGTTTAGCCCACATTTACCACTTAGCAAATATTTGCTGAATGAATGATTAGGGAGCATCAACATAGGAAGGTGTGGGCAGACAGAATCCTCGGCCTGGCATTAATCACTTACCTGCGAAGCACACCGTGAGCAGCTCCCCAGTCCCAGGATCTCTCATAAGAGCGCTGTTTGGGTGGCATCTCCATTTCAGAGAACCTTAATTTTCAAGTCCCCTGACTTCTCCACTATCCTAACTTACAGGTATGTTGCTGTGGCCATGTTTATCTAATTCCGTTCTCCCAGGCCAGACTGCATCCAGACAGGGCTGCCTGGAAATGCGTGCCTGGGGCGGGGGCCGCCGCGGGGCCAAACAGCAGGTCTGTTATCACGATACCTGTTCAACAGAAGCGCCTGGCCAGAAGCTGATAGTAACTGTTATTTATCAAGCAGTAGGAGCTGGTCATCACGCTAAGTGCTTCACATCCATGGTCTCACCCAGTCCTCCCAGCATCTCTGTGAGGCAGGTCTGGTCGTGTGTTTTACAGATGGGCAAACTGAAGCTCGAAGCCCTTGCTAAGACTTTCATTTCCAGCAGGATGGCCAAATAGATCATCACGAAGGCCCTCTGGCCACAAGAAACAACAATTGGTTATTAAAATTTACTGCTGAATTTATTTTTAAAAAGGAAAAAGGGATATGAGGGAGCCCATATTCCAGAAGCAAGGATGAAGGTGAAAGCTAGAACAGAGGACACTGGGACCCTGAGATGAGGCAGACAGCCCCGATCTCCAGGAGCTGGTGGTCTCAAGAGGGAGACAGAGGAAGTCAGAATTACAATAGTGGGAGACGAGTGCCACAGTGGAGGCTGCCCAGGGTGCTGGAAGTGCCCAGGAGAAGAGCATTTCAGCAAGACTCAGGAATTCATGTTTTCCACCTAAGAAATAGCTCCTTAAAATTCCCTCCTGACTCAGAAACCTTTCATACTTCACAAAGAACTGAGGTCAAGTTTCTGAGTCAGCTTCTTCAGTGACCAACTATGAGACCTTGACCAAGCGACTGCCACTATGAGCCTCTGGTTCTGTCTCCAAAATGCGGGTGATGAGGACTACCGTGAGGGGGTCCTCATGGGAAGACTCCATGACAATTTCCGTCAAAACATTCCTCATAAAGCATTTAGCACAATGCCTGCCGCTCAGTAAGTAGCAACTGTGATCAGCAGCATCATCATCATCACCATCCTTACATTAAAAGTATGAATAACAGTAATTCCTGGCTAACCTTCTTCCAAGGTGCCACGGAGCAGAGTGTTTATAAAGAGGTAAAAGACTGGCTTCCAGGGACAGCTTTGGTGGTAAACAAGCGCAGGCATGAGCTAATAAAATTTCAAATTAGCCATGACTTTTCACGGCCCTTCAATTGTGCTAGCTGATTTAATGGTCAACATCCCTGCTCACCGGGATTGAATAATGGACCATTTCTGCCAACTTATGGATGCGGCAGCTGAATCTGTCATGCTAACATCAATAGCAGAATGCAAATAACCCTCAGCTTGGGCTATAATTATGTGTTTAAGCAATGTCTGACAGGGCAGCACAAGAAAGTATGATGGAGCCCGCCGACTGCAGGAAAAGACAGGTGCTTTGCTAGGCAATTAGTTGGTGTATCTGGGAACTGGGACAGGAGCCCCAAGTTAGGACCCAGGACTGTGCTGGGGTGATGAGACCTGTCCACATCTCAGGATGAACCTGGCAGATGAGCAGACAAAAGACAAATGGCCCTTCACTTCAGTGAACTGGTTCTAGGTTCAGGGTCGGGAAGAGGAACTACCTCTTACTCAGCAATAATGGAATGCCAGGTACTCTGCTAGATGTGGGGACATATATATTTATGTAACAAATAGTCATGTGACACTTACTCTAATAATCCCCTTGTACGAGATGTGGTAAACTGAAGCCAGAGACTTTAAGTAACTTGCCCAAGGTCACACAGTGTAAATTTCAGAGCCAGAATTTGATCCCAGATATGCGGGCTCTGGAATCCATACTTTTCACCACTGTGCTGCCCTCAAGGAGGGTATAAGGTCCTGGATACCAGGTGGAAGTAAACAAGAAGCATAAGGGATTTTTGTCCCTAATGTATTAAAGGGAGAAAAACGGGGTTTCAGGGAGATCAAGTAACTTGCCTGAGACCATGACACCTTTGAGGTACCTAAGGAGGCGTAGGGGTGCTTCCTGTGTAGGCGGGGCATCCAGGCTTGCCAGTGCATGTGCAGTAGCACTGTGGCCGCAGCAGACCCACTGAGACAGAAGGGAGGGAGGCGTGTCAGTGACGAGACTGGGGCTCAGCTTGAGTACAGAAACTCAATCTGGAACTCGAACTTCAGTCTCTGAGGCTCGTGGACCCTCCCACCATACCACACTATTTATTAAATGAAATAAAGATAATGGTTTTCTGGCTTTTATGGACTACCATTTGTTTTCATTTTTTTGATTCATTTGTTAATTCATTCCATTTTTCATTCACTTATTTATTTAACGGTCATGTTTTAAACACCTATACCAAGTGCTAGGGATACAACAGAGATACCAGAATGGGATCTATGCCCCCAGGGTGGCGTGGAAGTTTGCTCAAAGCCACAAGCTAATAAGTAGGAAAGGCAGGATTTGATTCTGCCCCATAGACCGTTCTTTGCCTACAAAGCACACAGACTATAACCCTGGGCTTTTCATCCCCTCGCTTTGGGCAGCATTCTCTAATCCCTGGGTTTGTTTTCCATTTTTAGTCAGTCTGTGGCATGCCTATAAAAATACTTCGGGATAACGCAAGCAAAAATCTGTGGTCTGGTGGAATTTCTTTCTTTAAACTTTGGGAAGCTGGAAGTTGTAATATAATTTCAGCCCTGAAGAAATCCATCCACATGGTAAAGAGAACTCCCTGCTAATGGCAACTCGGCCAGAGACTAGAAACCACATAGCGAACTCGGAAAACCGCTCTCATGACAGGCACAGCCTGGCTGCACATACATTGCAGCTGGGAGAGATGCCGATGGTTACAGAGCCTTCACGGCACTGCCTCTTCCTCACCCCCAAAAGCCAGTCAGTCGCCAGGTCTTTATGTTTTTACCATTTACACGTCTCTCAAAACCACCCACTTCTCTCAGTCCTCACTGTTAATACTCTAGTCTCAGCGTCCGTTGTTGTTCCCTGAGCCACCTCAACAACCACCACCGCCCCGTGGAGCCTCCAGCTCCTCCCTCCTTGCCTAAGACCTTTCAGGAGCTCCCGATGCCCTGAGGTAAAATGCAGACTCTCTAACTTGTCCCCACATCCCCCAGGCCCAACAGCCTTACCCTCTTCTCCTAACCCCCTCACTTTCTGAGCCCAGTCTCTGAATTTAGCAGCTTCAGTGTTCAATGTGTCCTCTTACTTCTGGGCCTTCATATATATAATTAATTCCTTCTATTTCTTTGAAAAAAAGTAGCACATGTCCACTATTATACACCTGTTTGTCTATCTCTCCTGTAAGGCCAGTGTGGTTGGGACCAGATCTGAAGCACTTGTATCTCCTTGGTGTCCAGCAAAGGTCTAGCACTTAATAAAGTTTTTTAATGAGTGGAAAATATAGAAGTGAATGAAGGTATTGGGACAAACATGGCTGATTGAACATAGTGATATAAAGTTCATGCACTGTCACCCCTGCAGATGGCCTGGTGGACTGCATGGACCCCGACTGCTGCCTCCAGCCCCTCTGTCATGTCAACCCACTGTGCCTGGGCTCCCCTGACCCACTGGACATCATCCAGGAGACACAGGCCCCTGTGTCCCAACAGAACCTGCACTCCTTCTACGACCGCATCAAGTTCCTTGTGGGCAAGGACAGCACACACATCATCCCCGGCGAGAACCCCTTTGATGGAGGGTGAGTCCACTGGGCCCCAGTTCCAGCCATGGCTCTCGGAGGGAGAACTGAGTCACCGCCTGGACAACGTTTGGGTGGGTGGGGGAGGGAGGAGGCCAGGGGCACCAAAGGCTCTTGATGGAATGTCAGGGGAGGCAGAGGAGCAGCCTCAGATACGCACATTTAGAAAATATGCTATCCAAGGCGTTTGGAATTTTTTATGAGCAAAGTTTTGTTGTTCCTGCTCAGTGATAGATGAGGAGAATGAGAAATCAAAGGTCCAGGGGGAATCTTGGATCGATACCCACTCTGCAGTCAGCTATTACTGATTCTGCAGTCTGCGGATGAGCTGAAAGGCTTTAACACTGTTCACCCTCAGAACTGATGTCCAGAAGACTTGTCAGGTAGGGGGTGGGTACATCTGCTGATGTCCCGGGCCGTATGTCCGTGCAGTTTTTCTCGAGTTTTCAGTTGTGTCATCCACTGGACAATGTTTTGTGTGAGGCCTATTTTCCACCAGGTCCTTTGCTAGAATCAGAGAGATGAGTGGATCACACCCCCCTGCTCATTGGTCCACTACTTGGGGGATACAAAAGAGACCAGGTGACTCCTTTTTATACCCAGGTGACTCTGGGAACATAGAGGAGGTGCTCCTGGGTAAGCGGAAGGTGATTAATTAAGAAATGAGTCTTAAAGATGAGAAATAGCTGGGCAAGGGAGGGAGAGGGTGACCCAGGGAGAGGCACCGATTGTGCAAAGACCCGGGCACATGAAAGGGCACAGGAGCCAGCAAAAGACAGCTCTCTATTCTTTGTTCCCCAGTTCAGGGTCTGTAAACAGGAAAAGGTACCCAAGAAGAGGGCTTTATCCTAATTTCTTTTGGATGTCTTCCAATGTAGCAATGCCTCACGTATGCAGAAGCTTCTCTGAAAGTCAGCACACTTTAATTGAGCAGTTGCAGATGTGTGCCTTCTACATTCATGACTTCCATGCCGAGAGTTCCTGCCCTCAGGGGACAGCGGGATGCTGATAGGGGTGGAAATGGCGAAGGACACCCTCAAGCTCTGTCTGAAGGAGGAAATTGGCAGGGCTTAGTCACGGGCTGGGTCTGAGGATGCTAAAGATAGAAGACTCTTACTCGGGTGTGTGGGTAGATGGTGATTCCTCACCAGGTTGGTGACCAGCAAGCAGAGCAGGGTTGGGAACAAGGCGATGACCTCCACCTGAACCCCATAATGGCAAGGAAAGGACACACCTCCCTAGGACACCCAAGAGGAAAGGTCTGTTTGTAGTTCATAAGCAATTCTGGAGCTCATGCGGACGTCAGGGCTGGAGACCGCAGTTGGGAAGCCAGCTACAAACAAGCCGGCGTCGACACCACGAGCACAGAGCAGTTCGCGCAAGGAGAACACGCAAGGGGAAAGAGCAGGGACCTAAGAAGGAACCAGGGCGGCCACCCCAGCAAGTGGTATTATCAACCCCAAGGGTAACTGGGACTCCCAGGGGCAGGCCTCGCCTCTGGGACGTGATGGAGCCGGATTCCCACCAGGGCCCATCGGACCCCTTTCCTTCCATGGATTCCCCGGCCTGTCCCTTCCTCCCGGGAGCAATGACAAGACAGCCGAGGCGAAGTTGGGAAAGTGCTCGGAGCCCAGCCAGAGGGGCCGGTAGGAGTGTGTAAATGCATTCAGACTTGAACCTTTTTTAGAGATGAAGGCACTTTATAGTCCAAACCCTTCAACCCCCCCTGAGACTATGGGAGACCTCCGAGGTTCAGTGACCTTCCCAAATTCACAGGCCAGTCAAGCGGTAGAACCAGAAGCAGAAATAGAGCGAGGAAAAGCCTGTTCCTTTATCTTAGCCAGAAGTACTGCTTTTGTCTCTGGGGGGGAAGCTTCTTGCTGTCTTATTCAGTTGTATGATTTTGTATGCATGCTTAAGTGCCTTCCCGTGGTGTGAGTTCTTCTAGTCAACTGGAGATAGAGATATTATTCCAGCCAAGAGGCCTCGGTGGGAATAGTATGCTCAGCCTTTCTTTACTGGACCCATTATGGGGTCTGATTAGGGCTGTTGCTGGTTGACTTTCAGTGGCTGTTCTGCGTAAGGGGTGCCTGCACTATGCCAGCCTGATCAGTGCCGGCAAGTGCCATGTACCCCTGTAGGCCCTCTGGACACTCACCAAGCCGGCAGGTCTGCCGTGCCTTAAGGAGCCTGTCGAGTCAGGAACCTGAGAATCCTGTCCTGGGAGAAATGGACCTCTCAGCAGAAGGGGCGTGTGTGGGCCTCGGCGCTGGGCCAGCTTGTGCTTGAGATCCTGGCTCTGCCACCACTACTAGATGCACGGCTCTTGGGCAGGTGGCTTTATACACCGAATATGTGAGTGTCTGTCAGCCCTCTAAACCGAGTCATCCAGGAAAGGAGTGCAACATATAATTCATTTTAGCACCTAGCTGCTCAAAGCAAATATACATAGATATTATCTTGAACAATGAAGAAATGGGAGGAAAGAAAGAGAGAGAGAGGGAGGGATAGAGGGGGGGATGGTAGGAAGGAGGATGGATGGATACATTATCTAGTTTACTTAAATTTTATACTGTGGATTCAGAGCCCAGAGATGTTAAATCATCTCCTGAAAATCACATTACAGATTAGCAGCAGAAGCAGGAGTAGAAGTCAGCTCCCACATCATTGTTTATGTATCTGTCACCTTCAGTTAAATTACAGATGCTCTCAAAGAGGAGACCATTCAACTCTTCAAACCTGTAATACTGGACTATAGTATTTGCTCTACACGTGAATGGATAATGGTAACTTCTATATGTTACTGTAAACATTCCTTTTGCCTAACATTTTCCTGAGTCATGCTGTCCCTGCTCCACACTGATCTAGATTCAGACAAAACAGCTGTCTAGCACTACTGAGTGTCCCCAAATGGATTTTTATGTAAAACAAGCCCGAGTGACTGGACAGGTAGAAACGGGAGGCAGCAGGTGCTTCTCTCTTTGGACTACTTCCTTGGTGTTCCGTGACCTCGGTCTCGGCCAGTAAGACAGTGCTTCTTTGCATAGTTGGGATAAAGTGAAATCGGTCACCAGGTTTGGGTTGTTGCTTTCTTTCCTCTCGTGTGAAGGAATGTGGACTGACAGAAAGTGCCCGGAATTTGAATCGTGGCCTTATTACTTCTTTGTGCACCTCCCTTCATTTATAAATTGGCATAATAGTAATTACTCATAAAAGCCATTGAAAGCATTAACTAAAATAAAGCACCTGGCACAGGGCCTGGGGCACAGGGATCGGTAAATGGCGGCTTTTATGGCAGCAGCCTGACCTGGTAAAAACAAGCTTTGGAATTAGACAGGCCTGGATCTAAAGTCAGTTGCATCTACTTTCCAGCTGTGTGACCTTGGAAAAATTCTTTGACTTCTCTGAGCTCTGTTTTCCTCATCTGTAAGAGTGGGGTAATAATGTCTGCTTTGCAGGGTTGCCATGAGAATTAAATGAAAATATTTTTTTCATATATATATATAAAAATATATATATATAAATATATATATATATATATATATATAAAATCTCAATCTAATACTGACCACACAAAAAAATGCTTGCTAATTATATGATGGTGGTGATGAGGATGATGAAAAGAGCTTCCAGCTCCACTTCTTTAATTGGAAGTAAAACGCGAGAGTAACCCGCCCTCCAGGAAAGCCCAGCGGCCATCCAGAGAGGAACCGGGATTAGTTGGTCCAGTCCTTATTTGGGGAAGGGAAAAGGCGGCGTTATGCCAGCCGTCCGTCAGCCAGGATCCTTGTTAGGGAGGAATCCAGGGGCACTTGTCCAGAGAGTGGGATTGCTGATGGGCAAGCAGACTTGACATGGTGCTCGTGTATGACAGCAGCAAGGCCTGTGCCTGACAGAACACCCCATGCCCTTCTTCACCTGTATGCCGTGCCACAATTTGTAGAGTCTAAATAGGAGTCCATTTAATAGGTCCCAAGAAGCGGACCGTCGCCCAGAACCCCAGCAGCATTTCTGAGCCCAGCAAGGCAAGGCTAGGTGGCCCCCAGAAGTACAGCTCATTCACTCTACAGGCTCCCAGCTGTGCGTCTCACCCAGGGAGGGCCGCTCCCTGCGGTCCTGTGCAGCACCCCAGCTGGTGCAAGAGGCACAGAAACAGGGCTGGCCCCCAGGGAGAGATGGGCAGCAGCTCCCCGGAATATGGGGGCCCCAGCTGAGCAGAATGGGCTCTGGGCTGGGCTAGACCTCTTACAGGAAAGCATAGAGCTTGACTCAGAGCTGCAGCAGACGCACTGCCAGACGGACTTAGAGTGAGGAAGGCCTCCCTCAGGAACCCCATCTGGTTCGTCTGTGTCCCCAGAGCCCAGAACTATGCCTGGTGCAGAGCAGGTGTCTAGTACAGGTTTAATGAGGACAGTAGCTCTCTCTGACATTCTGCCATGGCTGTCCTTTAGTCCACGTAAAGTGATAGAGGTGTGAATGACTTCAACCGCTCTGAAGCAGGAGGCGACATAGTAAGCAGAGGAACCACCGTCCCCAGATTAGGGGGCTTAAACGCCATCTTCCTTTCCTGGCCTGGGTGCTTGGACCCCATCTGCCTGGTGAAATGCTTGTCCCTCCCCTGGAGTCACAGGGAGAATACAATGCAGAGTGCCCCCTATCGAAACTTGAGTGAGATGGGAAGGATCCCAGACTAGATTGTCCATACAAAGAGGACAGATCGTGGGACCCAAACCGGGGAACTCGGGATCGGACAGCTAGAAAATGGAAGGCGGCGGCGGGCCTCTCCTCCTCCAGGAACACGCAGGGCAGCCATTTCCCTGCTACGCCACTTGGCGTAGGGCTGACGGGGTTGACAGGGCTGGACATAGGACAGACACATCGCTTTGGTGAATAGCTGTGGCTTCCAGTGAGGGACAGGTTAGCAGATCACAGGAAGAGGCTCTAACATAATCACAAAAAAATCTAATAATATTTTAAGTAAATTTACGATTTTGTGCTGGGCCACATTCACAGCCACCCTGAGCCATATGTGGTCCACGGGCCACAGTTTGGACACCCCTGCTAGTGTCTAACATGGGGGGTGACACAGACTAAACCAGAGTGAATGGTAGAATGAGCCAGCAAGTCAGCCAGTCAGCCACAGCTGAGTGTCTCAAGAGACGAGAAGACAAAGTGTTCTGAGAGTTCAAGGCAGGGCCATCACTCCCACTGCAGACCCATGCCCCTGAGCTCCACGCCACAGGGCTGCATCTGGCTGGTGCCTCTTTGTTTCTGCAGCCCCAGGCCCAGGGCCTGGCTCCGAGGAGGCAACAGTAAATGCTTCTTTTTGAAAGTAAATGAGCAAACAAACAAATGAACTAATGAAGACTTCTGGTAGGAAATGGGCTTTGGCCTGGGACAGAGATTTCAGTAAGGAGGGTTGGCCATTCAAATATTATTTATCTAACTTCAGGTCACAATAGCCCATGAATAGCTCATGCATCGTGAAATCAATTTAGTGAGTTGATATTATTTTTTTTTTTATCCTCCCCCGAGGATATGTTTAGTGATTTTAGAGAGAGAGGAAGGGAGAGAGACATCGATGTGAGAGAGAAATATCAATCAGTTGCCTTCTGTATATGCTTCAACCAGGAATCAAGCCCACAACCTATGTACGTGCCGACTGGGCATCAAACCCGCAACCTTTTGGTGCACAGGATGACGCTCCAGCAAACTGAGCCACCCATCTAGGGCTTGAAATTATTTTTTAGTAGAAGTAAATTTAAACGGAATCAGGGACAACGAAATGGAAAATATCAGTGCAACACTGTAAAAAGGATACGTATTTCATGAAACTTGTTTTGATTGTGTGTGTGTGTGCGCGTGCGTGCATGTTTGTGTATGTGTACCTACTACTGAATAGCTTGTATTGCTTGCTATGGGCTTGAGTTGAATAGTATTTAAAAATGCTTTCTAGACTGAGGGACCAGCATAACTTTCCAGGATCATCAGAGTGGAGAGAATTTTCATGTGGCTGGAACATAATTAAGGTGATATTATTTTACAAATCAAGTCAACAGACATGCTCTAACATTTGAAATAGAGATGGTCTTAGGAAATCTGGAGTATATGATCTTGGTGTGTGTATGGTGGCCGGGGGGGGGGAGGGGGGCGTGTGAGAGAGGAAAAACATAAGGGACTATGAGGCCAGAAAGGGGGTTTGGGGCAGGAACTAAGAAAGACATGCCCCTCACTTGTTCACTAACCAGATTAGAGCATTTCATCTCCCTTGGGACTTAAAACTGGCTATAAACAGAAGTAAAAGCACCTTGATGTCACGCTAAGTCTTCAGAATTTCTGTCAGACCCTTAATAAAGGCACAAAAGTTTCCAGAAATTTTAAAAGGAAGAGTTTACAAGAGGAAAAAAAAAATAACGGAAAGGAGGGAGAAAGGATCATGTGTACACTACAGTTTTTTTATCAGCCCCCTGCAGATCTAAAGCCACATACAAGTGTCGGTGGCAGAGCAGTTACAGAAAAGCATTCGCTTTCCACTCCGCCCCTCACCCCACCGCAGGTCTTAGACAACCCTCAGCTAGCCCTCAGAGAGGCTGAGCAGTAGAGATCATCTAATGGAGTTCAAATAAACACCAGCTTCCTGACAGCTGGCCTCTGAGCGAATTTATTATTGAATTATACTCCTGCGTTTTCAGTACAAGCTGAGCTGACAGGCTACCCCATCAGTTTGAGGGCGGTGGGGGGTGGGGGGAGCAGAGAGAAAGACAATGATAAATTACTCTGATGGAAGATGGAAGACGGTAAAGATCCTGCTTTCTCCAAAATGTCAACCATCATATATTATTCATGTTGGTTTTTTAAAAATCCCTCCCCACATTGAAATGAACATTTATGATGATAAAGCAACTAGGTGAATTTAATTCAGGATGCAGACAGCAACTTCTCACATCATCTTTATGAGCAGCTAACAACTTCTCCTCTGCCACTTGATCATCCTTTTATTGATTTCAAAACCGAATTATAATCTGTTTGCTTTGTAGCTTGAGCTTGTTCCCAGCTGTCTGTCACAGGAAGTGTTAGCAGAGGATGCTCTGCTGACGCGGGAGTCACTCGGGGTGTAGAGGGAGAGAGCCCGCATTCAAGTCCTTGGGCAAGTTAGAGCAAGTGCCCTTGGGTGAGAAAGGCTCACCTTCCTCATCTGTAATGTGGGCTCACTAATCCCACCCTGCAGGTCCTTGAGAAGATTAAATGAGATAAAATACCCAAAAGCCCAGTGGCTGGCACATAGCACACATTTAGTAATAACACTTAGTATTTACCGAGGACGGCATATGTGTTAGGCATTATTTGAAATGCTTCGTAAGTTTCATAACTACTAAGACTTTTACATCTCCCATCAAACCAGATGACGTAGGGACTTCATTGCTCTCCTTTTACGGATACGAAACTGAGGCACAGTGAAGCTGAGTGACCTGACCAAGGACATAGGCCGTGTATGTGGCAGAACCAGCACTCAAAGCCAAGCCAATTGGCCCTGGAGCCCATGTGCTGAGCTCCTGTTCTTCTCTGCCAGTCCTTTATAGTCCCATCTCAGCGCCTTCAGTTTGGAAATCTGGACAACAGGGCGCTGCTACAGCGCCACAATCCCAGGTGGCCCTCACTTTCTCTCTAATACTGCACAACGAAAGCAAAAGCTCTGCACAGTAGGTCTTAGTGCTTCAGAGTACTGGTAGCCTAGTGCTTGAATCTTAGCCGCACCCTTTGCTTGCTGTGTGACCTAGGACAAGTCTCTCAGTCGCTCTGTGCCTCATTTTCTTCGCCTCTCATATGAGTATAATAATCCATACCTCATGGGGATGTCTGAGGCTTAGCTAAGATGTAAATCAGTTATGTGTCAGGGCAGTAAGTATTTAATACGTGTTAATAGCTGTTATCACTAATAGCAAGAGTCAGTGTTAGCATTCATATAGGTTTGGGTACCACCATGAGAACCGGGAGGACAATGAGAATCTTAACCTGACTCATTGGTATAGCTCTGTAATTGATGCAGGTGTCGCGTACACCATGACTGGCAGAGGCCAACGGACCTTTGATGGCCTCACCCCTCTTTGGTAGAAGAGGGAGCTTTAACCCAGGGTTAGCCCTTGGCTCATCAAGCTGGTAGCAAAGCCTGAGTCCTGGGAACCAGAGTCCTAAGTGAGGACTCTCTCAAGCAGTAATTGCAATGTTTATAAGCCAGGGACTTTTCCATTTCCATCCAACACAGATAAATTTTAAGCAAGAAGAAGTTAAAATATTGGAAGACCATGCATCACATTACTAATATTGTCCTTCCTGGAGAATACTGGGTGAGGCCTTAACCAAACACCTCTGCAGTGAGCCTAACCAGCCCTCCAGTCCGACCCTGGAGGCATCAAGAGTGGGCTCTAAGTGAACTCCACAGTGAGGGTCTGTGATGCGGGGAGATGCCTCCTCTGGGCAGTATTCCAGCAGAGGGGAGAAGCTCCGGGCATCTCTAAAGATCACCTGTAACTCACCTGTAAATGAGGGACTCGGATTCCGTCACCCCAAGGATCCTTCTGGCTTAAAAATTAAACTTCAGTTAATCTGAAGAAGTCTGTGAATTTCGTCTTCCCTCTCTTTACAGATACACAAAACTTTCCAAGAGGAAAAAAGTGAAATTATGTTCATCCCAGAATATGAGTTTGCCAGACATAGGGATTGTGTTTCATTTATAGTTATTTAACTGCTTAAAATACAATGGAGCCCTGGCTGGTGTGGCTCAGTGGGTCGAGTGCCAGTCTGCAAACCCAAAGGTTGCCAGTTTGATTCCCAGTCAGGGCACATGCCAGGGTTGCAGGCGAGGTCCCCAGTGGGGAGCATGGAAGAGGCAACCTGTCAGTGTTCCTCTCCCACTCTTTCTCTCTCCCTCCCCCTCTCTAAAAATAAATAAGTAAAATCTTTTTTAAAAATAATAAAATGCAATACAGTGGAAAATAAAACAGAAACTATAGGCGCTGTCTCCCTGTAGTTTCCATAAATAAGTAGGAAAATAGATTAATAAATATCTTCCCTGTTCCCCAGCACTGCGCGCGGCACATGGTAGACGCTCAGTTAAAGTTCTAATAACTGAACTCTATTCTCATTTAGCAGACCTTTGTCTAGGTCTCTCTTCCCTCAACCCATATATCTGTATTTACTGTGGGCTTTGTGAAATAACTATATACATTTCTGTCATCATCTTTTTTCATTCATTTATGTGACATTTGTTTCTTTACTCGTCATGTATTGAATGCATACTATAGACCCTCTCCCGTTCTAAGCTTTGGAGTTACAGAGATGACATGGACTTGGGTGCTACCCTCAAGAACTCGCAGTCTAGAAAAGCAGACGAGGTATTTGAACTAATGGATTTTCTTTAGGAGGATAAGCACATTGCACCTTGTTCACCAAAGAAGGAAGCAACTTCTTTGTACTGAGGAAATCAGAAGAGCTTGACCAAGAGGCAGGACTTCAAGGAGACGTTAGGAGACATGAGGAGGAAAGACGCTCAAGGCAGACGCACCAGCACAGACAGAGTCAGGGAGGTATGGAAATGCATGCCAAGGCAAGGACATGAGGAGTGATTTAACGAGGTGGCAGCTCAGGGTGTGAGACAGACGTGAGACTGAAGAGGGCAGCAGGGACCCTGAAGGGACTTACGTGCCAAGGTGAAAAGTTTGGACTTTATCTGGAGGCATTGGGGTACTACAGAAAATGACCTGTACACTACAGAGTTACTGATGATGTGGCAAAAGCACTATGATAAAGTTTGGAGAATTGGGGACCTTAGATTTGCAGGAACATTAAAAGTAAGTGATTAGATCAAGTTCTGTTGATTTGGACCTAAAGTGATTGAAAGAGATACATAATAAAGGTAGGAAGAGCTTTGAAATAAGTTATAAAGGATGAAACACAACTAGATGTTGGCTTTAGAATAATGTACTATATATAGCATATTAGAGTTTATTTCATAAAAAGAAATCACAGACACACCATTGTAATTCGAATGCAGTGCAGTGGCCCCAAGGTGAGTGCCCCGTGTGGTCCACAAAGTCCAGAAAGAAAATAGTAGAATGTCTATCTGTCTTTACTTTTTATCTTGAAAAACGGCGGGGGGGGGGGGGAATTCAGGAAGTTTTTAGTTTGCTCCCTTGGTCCCCATGTTATCTGGTTATAAGTCTGGACCAGCCCACGAGGTATTCTGTGAGAGATGGGAATCCACTCCCTTCGCAAGGTACACAGTGAACCTTAACTGGTTTGTTCCAGTGTATTACAACGTGACGTCAGGCAGTGTGTGTTTGTGTAAAATCTAGTTTTAACCAAACTTATGTATAAAACAACCCAGTGGCATGAAAAAAATCTCGGAAAGTAACTGCAGGTGAAAAATAATACAGTCCAAGGAAACACAACAATGGTAGAGCCCATACTTGCAGTACAAAATCTTTCTCAGTTCCAGGAAGTTAAAAACAATAACAGCCATTCTCATTAGATGTAACAAAAAGGTAACCAAGAGATTTAGAATGTTTAGGAATCTAGAAGAAGTTAACCAAAAGATTCAAAATTTAAAGGCAACTACCATATTTTGCCATGTATAATGTGCACCCACATTTTTGGCCCAAACTTTTGGGATAAAAATTTTTTGTTTTAATTTTTTAATTTAATTATTTATTTATTTCTATCTAAATACTTGTTTTTGTATTTTAAAGGAATTTTAGCCCTTACTTTTGAACATATCATGGTACAAGAAATTTTATGTAACGATTAATTGCAAAACACAAGGACAGATACAAGGTATTTCAGGTCCTACCCATGTATAATGTGTATCCTTATTTTTCCCTCAAAAGTGTGCATTATCCATGGTAAATATGGTATTCAAAATATGCATTTTTACCTGTTAACCACCGCACCAAATGTATATTCTGCTTCCCAATATTAGTTCATGATGGCAGCACACGTGTAAAATGTGTTAGTAAATGTAAATACATCCAAGGAAACTGCTCAAAAATATTTATAAAGGGCGTGTAATCCAAAAGAGTTTTGAGAGCCCTGCTCTGATGATGTTAATTCTGGCTTTTGAGGCCGTTAAAACAAACTGAGATTCTCGGTTATTTAGTAAGTAATTTGAGAGGCGAAGTGCCTTTCCCAAGTTCCCATTGATAATAAATGGTGAGTCCTCAATTTGAATGTCGGCTTCTCAGCAACTCTTGCGAGAATGGGCGAGTCTATTCCTTATGTGGACTTTATTTTCTCACCTCTACAATGAGAGGTTTGAAAGAGATGATCAGAACAGCCTCTTCTAATATGTCGTGATTAGGGGGTTCTGAAGAATATGAATATGGGTATAGGTCGAAGACATCAGGCCAGGAAAGCTGGCTAAGGAAACTGAGGCAGAGCACAGAAATGGAGAGCTGGAAAGAGAGCTACAGAGCAGCCATTGTGACCGGGCTGGAAAGAGGTCTTGCAGGCTGCATTGTGGACCAGGTCCGGGCTTTCACTGGAAACCCCTTGATTGGGGTAGTTTGACAGACCATGAAGGGGGGGCTTCTTATTTGGGCCCAAGTAAGGTTCTTACGGGACATCGGGTAAAGTATAGTAGATGCTGGAGAGATCCCCAAACAGCGTGAGTTAGCAGAAAATAGTTTAAGGGTTGGTACAAGTCAGGCATATAAATCTGTTTAAAATATGCAGTGCAGAAGAGTGATTTGCATAGCCAGTAGTGGCATAGAGTAGCAAATACTATAAATCAGAGAAAGACTAAAGTTGCTTTTTGCCACCTAGATCCCAGACGATTATTTCAACCTCCTAAATATGAGTTTCATTAGCTGTTTTCATTTACTAACAAAAAAAAAGTTAAAACTATAGTCTTTCTCCTTTCACCGTCCTTTATCTGCTTCTATAATGTACATTGAATAAAAAGTGTAACAATTTCTGGCATTCTTCTTTTTTTTTTTTAATTTGGTGGGTAAAAAAGAGGTGCAGATGAGGAGGCTATAGAATCAAAGTAGGATCCTACAAGCTGAGGCGGGGCAAGTCCCCCAAGGGAAGGATCAGAGCTTTGCAATGCAGTTTGGGCAGACGGATTGGAAGGCTCAGCCCCTCCATCCCTCAATTCCCTAGCCATAACTCGTCAAGGTCAAGTAAGTCAAAGTTCTCTGGCATCACAGTTACAGAAACACGTCAGTTTATTCAGTGGTTAATTTATCAAGAGCTTACCATGTACCTTGTATCTGAATTCCAGGGCAAACCCTTGTTTTGGTGGAGATTGTCTTTGGCCCACTCAGAGCATCGGTCGCTCTCAAAGCTAGGGTTACAGCAGCGAGGGAGATGTGGTCCCTGACTTCAAGGAGCTCTTGGTCTGCTGTGGGGCAGAGTTGCCCGCTATGTGACAGTGCTCAGTGTTTTTGCAGAGGAGCCCAGAGGGCTAGGAGTGCTGGGAAACCATTTGGTGAACGCTCCAGGTGGGTGCTGAGGTTGAGCAGGCAGTTTTCAGGTGAACAGGACAGGTGGAAGCTTCCAGATAGAGGGAACACTTCAAAGATAAGTATAAACGTTGTCATGAGCTCCATTAGCATTCTGAAGCGTGTAGCAGAACTACTTGAGCTGGATTGGGTAGCACCAGACTAAAACCATTATCCCTTCTTAAATATGCGTTGGATTCTGTTTCACATCCAGTTGTGAAAAACTTCAGCCTGCGTGACAGATGAGAGAATGGAGGTCCAGAGAGGTCAGAGGACCCTCCAAGGTCACACAGTTTAGCCACCAGAGTCAGAATTAGGAACTGACTACCTGACCGGGACTCTTTCCTCGCCACACCCCTACCTCTTCTCCCTGACTGACAGCTGAGGTTAGTTTTTTATTTGCTGGGATTTGTCGCTCCAACAGCTTCCTATCTTGATCCCAAACCTGGCCACTGTCCTCAGGAAGCAATCAGGCAGATCTTCCGCCTCACTGACCTCAGCAAGGGCACCTCAATCAGGCCCCGAGTGTATGATCGGCCCGTTGCCAGCATGTTTGATGCCCCCCCTTGGCCTGGCACAAGCTCTCCTTCCTGGCAGAGTTCAGCCAGCCTAATTGCTTGTTTTGTATCCCAGCTGCCTGACATATGCCAAACCCATGTGTTGGCTCACTGGTGTCAAAGACAACTACACTCAGGCTTCTCAAATTGGCTTTGGTGAGCTCCAGCAAGCAAATGGGGACTGTAATTCATGCATTTCTGTAACCCCAGCACCTAACACAGTGCCTAGCTTTTAGTAGGTGCCCAGTTTTTAATTAAATTAAAGTGAATTTTAGTGACTGCAGATATACAACACAGTAGTAAAGGACCCAGAACTAAGAAACCCTAGCTTTGAGTGTCAGCTCAGGCACTTGCGTTCTTTGCTGTCTGACCTTGAGCAAATCCTTTCTCTCTCAGTTTCAGTAATTTGATCATTTTTTACCTAACAAAGTCTCAGGGAGCAATATCCCGTGCTTACCCTGGCTGCTGGAGAGGTCATCCCAACCCTCCTGTAGCTCCGTGGCTGTATATAAGGCAACTAGGCAAGTGTGAGTGATAGAATTACGTGACAGTCACAATCATGGAGAGATACTTGGAAGGTCTAGAGGAGCCTAGAGGAGGGGTGATTGGTAGCACCAGGAAAAATTGGTAACAGCCTCACTGAGGTGGTGACAGCGATGAGGGGAGTCTGAGGATGAGTAGAAAATAACATCCCCAAACTCCGCTATGCCAAGACAGTGACCAAGGGAAGGCAACACACATCAGATAGAGGACAGGTGATAAAGAAGATCACACAAGGCTGCTGGGAAGCCAAGTCAGTGACAATGATTTGTACCCTGTGTTAGTGGCTTCTTACCACAATGGTCTTCTATTGCGGATTGTCATCGTCACAGAAGCATCTGTTTCTTAGTCATGTTGACCCTTCACGTGGGGTCAGTGTCCCAGTGGTGCACAGAAGACGGCCCACACCAGCTCATAAGAACTGACTATTAAATGTCCAGGATTTCCGCAAGCTAGTTTTGAAACACGATTATTAAAAATTAAATTATATGAAATTGAAATTAAATGAATGATAGCAACAGCAAATGTAATAAATAATCAAAACTCATCACTTCCAAGTTGTTTCGCTATGATCGTTGCTCTGGAGTTTATTAGGACTATTGCGCCTCTTTGGCAGAAATACTATATAATAGTGTGTGACTGTGCATCTCTTCCCAGCGCTGAGTTCAGTGACATCTCATTGGTAGCTGAAGTCGGCCATGGTAGAAGTGTCAATATTTACACCACAGAAGTAGGCAAATGCTACAAATTAAAGCTATTTTTCTTTTGAAAGTCAATGGTTAAATGTTTAGCAGTACACCACTGGTGGTATCCATTAAGTAAATGGATGAAGAAAGGAGGCATTTGGAAGCCCAACCCCCACATCTTTTCAAATCTCCCTGGACAAAAACACATGGCAGGAGACACATTTCAGAGGCCTCCACAGAGCAGACTTCCCATCTCCTTTGTTCCAGGGAAGTCTTTATGTTAAACTGGGTTTTCTTGACAACTGAAAATCACAGGCAAACAGGAGGAGGATGGAAGTGTTTTTCTCCAGGACTTAATTCCTGAGCCAAATGCCTGTTTTGGCAAGAGGCCCCCATGGCCTGCAGGGGCACAGGGGGTCGACCTAATCCCGTCCAGAATCCACAGGAGCCTGGGCTAGAATTTCATTGCTCCAGCTTGCCGACGTGGAGGCCACGTGGTAGCAAAATGGTGCTGATAGAACGTTTCCCAATTACCAGGAAATCCCCAAAGGTAACTCAGGGGAGGCTGGCCCACATGTGTACGAAGGGCGGCAGTCAGGGCCGCCCCCAAAAGAAAGCCGTCCCCGGAGCACTGGTTATCGTCCAGGCACAATGTGAAGACACACGTGTCAGGAGAAGGCTGGAGAGTGGCCAGCGCCAGGAGAGGAGGTCTGTTAGTAATCCTCGGCGAGGACAAAGTTCCAGCAGTGAGAAATTCAATTTTCCTCCATTAAAGAAAGCCTCTCTCAGGACCAGCCGAATACAATTGATGGAATAAATCTTTCCCATTAGCAAAGAGATAATTTTACGTAAATATATCGGGAGACCCTCAGAGCAGGACTGAGAGTCTTTGCTGAGCCCTGGCTGCTTAACTTGTTTGCCACATAATTGCATTTAGACCAAGGGCCTGGGAAGGAAACCACTGACTGAATTAGCATTAACCAGATTGTGTGTGGTGAGGTGAGGTGGGGTGGGGTGGGGTGGGGGTGGGGAGCCCGATGCATTGTGGGTAGTTGTTCTTGCTGTTCTTGCCTTCAGAAAGGACAAGCTGACACTAGTGAGACCAGCTGCTTACAAGCCTGGTGTTAATTGCTTTTCTCATCAAACAGAGAAAAGTTTATCACTCTAAGAAGGTAGAGATGTAAGCACCTAATAAAGCGGAGGCTAAGTTTGAGATTTTTTTTTTTTTTTTAATGAATGCCTGCAAACCTTATCAGGAGCTCTTCCATAGGCCAGAAAAAAAAAACCTTCTGACCTGAGGTGAATAGAGGAAGTTGCCTGGACAACAAACACTACCTGCATCTTTGCCCCAGATGTGTCCTGTCAGCAAAGGCTGTCTCTCCAGTGCCCTGATCCCTTAGGACATTGACCCCATGAGCACCTTCATTTCTACCCATTGCCAGTAGTAAACTGACTGGTAAACTGACTGATCTAGAGTCGGGCCCAGAGTGGTGAGGCCTGGATTCTAGGTCTGGCTGTGCCACCACCTCCCTGCATGGCTTGGGGCAAATATAACATAACCTTTGTGGACCCCAGTTCCCTCTAATTTCACTAATTTAGTGATTTTCCAGCTGGCTTTTCTCTGGTGCTAAGGGACTAAGACTCCGCAGAGTTGCCTTCGGAATCACCTCAAGAGAAAAGGGGGGCCCCCACTTCTGCTTCATCTAGAACAGACAGATCTTGTTTGTATTGGTTTCCCACTTGGTGGTCCTTATAAAGTGCTAAAAAGGCCCTTTCTTCAATATTAGGGGAAAACCATCATTCTAGATAATCTCTAATTGTCCCTCTTATTTACTCAAGCTGCCATTTTTTTCTCACACATAAACCTAGGCATTTCCAGGCCCTGCAGAGGGGAGGAAATAGACCTTGACCCTGCCCTCTTAGAGCTGATAATCTCGTGGGCAGGAGAAACATATACGGTGAGCTAGGGTATCAAGGTGTTTGTGGCAGGTTTTAGAAGAGAGCGACTAGTTCTAATTAGGGCCACCAAGAAAGGCTCTTCCCTAAGAGGCGTCATGTGATGCTAGGTAGTAAAGGGTGAGAACACGGGTAGGGGAGTGCAAGAATGACGTTTGAGGCAGGCAGAAGAACATTGCACAGACACAGAGGCTTTAAACAAATTTGCCTGGCGAGTGTGGGGAAAGCAGATGGTTAGTTGTCTGGAATATAGAGGGAAAGTGGGACAGGGGATACTGGAAGGTGACAGGTTTCAGAACCCACTCCAAGGGGACAATGCTAGCATCTGCCCTTCTCCTGTTTGCAATGCCAGATGAGAAGTACCCTCTATTCTGATCACTTTCCGTATGTCCACTTCCAGTGAGACTGTTAGTGACAGTAATAACCACTGCCATTCCTGGAGCTTCCTCTGTCCCAGGATGAAACAACAGAGATTCAAAGAGCTCTCACATACCTGTGCAGGTTTAGAGAGCTAAAAAATGGCAGAGCGGGCATTTAGACCCAAATTCACACGCACGGTTATACTCTATAGTTTTATGTCCTTATGGCACAATATAGTGTCCTTAGAAAATAACCTCTGAAAACATCTCCCAATAATAAATCTTTTTTTAAATCCTCACCTGAGGATATGTTTTATTGATTTTTAGAGAAAGAGGAAGAGAAAGACGGAAACATTGATGTGAGAGAGAGAAACATCGATCGGTTGCCTCCCATATGCACCCTGATGAGGGATCCAACCCACAACCTTTTGGCATATGGGACGACTCTCCAAAGAACTGAACCACCTAGCTAGGGCTCAATAGTAATTCTTTAGAGGACACTTTGATGCCTTAAACTGAGGCAGTATGAAAAAAAGGAAGGTTATTATTCATCTTGAATAAACACCATGAGCCCCAGAGTACCAAGACTGCCTGAGTGACCTGCCCCCTGTCTTCTGACCTCCTGGGGGTCCCTGCCAGCCAGGGTTCCGAGTATGACAAGTATATCATGTTATTTACTCTTCTCTACCCATAGGCACGCATGTGTCATTCGTGGTCAGGTGATGACATCAGATGGGACCCCACTGGTTGGTGTGAACATCAGTTTCGTCAACAACCCTCTCTTTGGATACACAATCAGCAGGCAAGATGGCAGGTAAGAGAGCTTTTGTGGATCAGAGTTAATGAAGGCCTTGCTTTCGTGGTCTTTGCCACATACCTGCTGATGGAATGGCAGTGTGAAAAGATGATGCGACTTGGGTTCAGAGGACCTGAATTCAGAAGCCCAGTTCTACAACTCACTACCTGTGTGACCTTGCATCTCACTCTGGCCTAAGCTCCTTTGGCTATAAATTAAGCAGTTTCTTCTTATTTGGTTCTCACAATAAATCTAGGGTACCTTAGACATATTATCCTGCCTCATGACTTAGGATATAAAACACTCCCACCACTGTCTACAGGTCAGACAGCTCCAGAAATCTTAACATTCCTGCTGTGTTTTCCATCTGCAACCACCTAGGCCTTTGGAAACCACGGAGTGATAACAGAACTCTGACCTTTGCATCCCCGTGAGGACCGTTGGCAGAATAAAGTTTTTTTTAATCACTGTAGCACTCTCATTTGCCAGCTATGTGTTCTTGGACAAATCCCCTCACCTCTCTGTGTCTCAACTTCTTCATCTGTTCAATGGCCCTAACATGGTCTAGCTCATAGACTGGTTGTAAGGATTAGATTCTGTGGTGGATGGGGA
The DNA here is from genome assembly GCA_004026545.1 of Mormoops blainvillei. NCBI lineage: Eukaryota > Metazoa > Chordata > Mammalia > Chiroptera > Mormoopidae > Mormoops > Mormoops blainvillei. The sequence continues at coordinate 237,699 of PVJD01001537.1, read as the reverse complement.
AGCACCTCGAACATAGTTGGTGTCTGATAAATCTTAGCTCCCTGCCTACTCTGGTTCATTGCTGTATTTCCAGGGTCTGGCACACGGTAAGCATGCAATGCGTATTAGCTATATATTAAGTTTACAAGCTGTAAAATGATGAGGAGATAATGATTATAGTACAAACGGTGAGAACATTTGGGAGAAAAGGGGAAGGGAAGGAGCAAAGTGGAATATTTAGGCTATCAGTGGTGACAAGTCCTCTATTTTTAATAAAATCAGGTGGTAGCAGTCCATCTGGCTACGTGTGGGCCCATAAGGTTGATTTTCACTCTGTGTTGGAAATTATGCTCCAGCCTGATTGATTTTAGCACCTCTTTAATCCAATATCAGATGTGAACATGTCCCGGCCGAGGTGATAATGAAGTAGAGGCTCATCTGTTTGTAGACATGTGTGCCTCTCAGACAGGGTTGGCAGGCTTGACACAGGGAGCCTTCTCCCCCTGCTCTCACTTCCTGTGAGTGGGAAGGGGCCCAGCTGGAGGAGGTTCGCGGCCAGGCACCAGGGGTAGTCTGCCCGGGCCAGGCCATCGCTCCTTGCCCTGCACGCGTTCCATCCTGGGAAGGACCTCCGTGCAGACTTCCCCCACATGCTCTCCTCCCTCCTCATGCTCTGTGTGTCCTACCTGCTGGCTCAGGGCCACCTGCTTTATGGAAACAGCAGTTACTCTGACTACATTATTACCTTCTCTGAAACAGTCATCAGAAAGGAGCCATGGGGACTGCTCTTTTTTTGCCGTGAAATTTGGCCATCATTCATGTGAGGTGGCAGATCATCAGCCCTTTGTCCTACCATGCCTGGTTAGGGTGGGCCCATAAAACATACCAGAGTTGCATGAGTTTGGTGGCCCTTGGGAAAAGCTCACTCCGGCACCTCCAGGCTTCGATCCCTCCTGTGTGTGCTGCTCCTGCAATCTCTAAAACCCCTTTAGAGCACAGGAGTCCTGCGAGGTAAGCAGCAGCTGTATTTCCCCTGTCAACCTGCTAAATTACATCATAGGAACCTGATGACGTAGCTCGGTGCATCAGAAGCTACAAGTGATAGCTTTGGTTGTGGAACAAGTCTTGGCAGTGCATTACGGGGCTTCAATTTTCTTCCCAACTTAGACACTGCATAATGTATGGGAAAGTCACTACTTAATCTCTATAAATGTCTGAAGATCCCTGTTTGTTGTAGGCAAATGAGTAGCATCTGCCCATTTTCCGCCCCCTGTGCCCTGCCACACTTTTTTCCTTACCTCTCAGGCCCCCGAGACACTGTAAGGCTAGAGATATAGTAGGAGATGACAGTACCCATATGCAAACCCAAGGACCCTGCCTAACTCACCTTTGTGACCTTCACCCTCCCGGCAGGCCCTCGTCCAGCCCCCGGCCCCCACCACATGCATATGCACACCCCACACTGAAATGCCAGACCTCCAGTCTTAACAAGAATTCATAACCGTTAAGCAGTACCAGAGAAGTTAGCCAAAAAGATCATTAAAAAGATGAAAAATAGAAGCCATGAAGAAAAATTTCAAAGGAGTAGCAGACAAGAGAAGCAGTTCAAGATCGTTGAATTGAAAAATGGGATTACACAGAGCCTGATGCGCGGGGAACGGGGCCTGGGCTTTTCCCATCCATTATCCCATCTATCTAATTAAAAGCCCTGCCAAGTGATTATGATCATTAACTTCATTTTACATGAAGAGATTGAAGCTCAGACAGGTGACGTAACTCACCTATGGAGTAAGTGGCAACGCTTGGACTGCCTGAGCCTGTTCGGGCTTCATCTGAGAACCAGGCCTTCCCACTGGGGTCAGATTCAAATGTGTGTCCACGGCAAGGCTTCCCTCCAGATGAGCAGGCCGCGCTCTTGGCAAGAGCTAATTACAGCCAGCTCTTGGCAGGGCCAGCTGGCCCCAGCTTGCTCACAGCCATGAGAATGTCTTTCAGTGTTTGTCTTCACTTCCTCCCCACCTTTATCTTCTCATGAAGGGAGCTTGTAAGTCGGGCCAAAATTCTGTTTGATGGTTAAAAAATGTTCTGTCAAAGTACAGATGCTCTTCAGTTCTGTGGCAGAAAAGTTGTTTTCTGGGTGTTCCCCCAAACCGTAGATGTTTTCCTGGAGAGCCAAATCTCGAAGCCTTAGTTCAAAACAGGCACTTTCTCTGGTGTTTCTCTCTCATTACTTATCAAAGCAGGGTGGTGCCCAATTCTCTTTACCCAGGTGCGGGCCTAGAATGGGCTGACAAGCAGGCGAGGTGGGTGAAAAGCTTCTGCAAAGGACGGAAGAGTCAGGCTTTGGAGCTTGGGGACCCGAATCTGGGGGCTCCATCTACCAAGATTTGGCACCGGAAGAGAACAGTTCATTGCAAAATCCTTCCCCCTTCTAGAGGTGGGAAGGGCAAGTTGAACCCAACTCCACAAGGTGCGTTTACCAGGGATAAAGGAGAGGTCCTGCACTCGGGTTTCTAAAATCTGCTATACCAGTCATCATCAGTTGACTTACAACAACAGCCAAAGTAAGGAGGAATTAGGGTGTTTTGTTTAGTTGACAGTCCGTTTAGAAGACGTCGACAGTATCACTCATGCATTCATTCTCTAAACTATAATCATCAAGCGCTGGGCTAGGTTCTAGAAGGACTGAGAGGAATCAGTGTCCCCAGGCCAGAGAGTTAAACTTGTGATTCCAGGGCAATGTGATGCGGGCTCTGAGGAGGGATGAGCCTGGTACATGGGAGCCCAGCACAGGGAGCTAGAATTCTGACTGGGTTAGGAGTTAGCAAGACAAGGACAGGCCTTGAAAATGCATGAACACAATAGCTAAAAGGACTTTGTCCAAAGAGACATCACAGCCAGGAGGTGGCAGGTAGACAGAATCACTATGTCCAAGTCCTGAAGGATGGTCAAAGGCAGAAGTAACAGACTAGTTTGAAATCACCTCAGCAGGTAGAACAAGGGCCAGGAGCTAACAAATTATAAGGAGAGGGATCCAGGCTCAAATAAAAAGAAATAAATAAATAAAAAGTCTTAACGATCAGAATTAACAGAAGATCAGACAGTCCTCCTGGGAATACAGCAAACTCCTTATCACTGGAAGTGTGCACGTGGGAACCAAATGTCCCCTTGATGGAGAGTTTGTAGAAGAAACTCTAAAGCGTCAGGTTGGGAGAGGGCAGTGAACACACACAGGCTCTCAGGGGACATTGCCACGGGGATTTCGTCTCCACTGGGAGGTTAGGACTCAGTCTCCTGGTTCCCCTTTCACTTCTAATATACTGCGATTCTAACTGCACCATCTCTAAATGGCTTAGCTACTTCGTAACCCCGAAGGCCTGAGTTGAATAATCTATCGTAGTCAGAATTAAAATGGTAGAGTCATAGAATCTTAGTGACTTAAGAATACTCCATTTGAACCTTTACATTTTATAGATGAGAGAATTGAGGATCAGAGAGGCTAAGTGACCTACCCAAGATCACACAGTAGCTCATGGCAGAGGCAGAACTAGGCTTAGGTTCCTAGCACCAGAGCAGAGCTCGTTCCACGTTATTCTGCTGCTTTTTCACTGAGTTTCAGCTCCACGAAGCCCTGCATACCAGGGGCACGATAGCAGAGGCCTGTCAGCTGCCCTGTGTCTTGGCAGATGGCTCTCCATCACAGTGGTTTTTAATTTGGTTCTGGCAAATTCTCTATTGTGAATCATTTTTTTTTAAATAATGCTTTCTGAACTATGTGTTTCTGTTTGTGGGTGCAGTGAAATCTTGTAGGTTTCAGAGCCTCCACAACAAGTGCCCAGATCTTTTGGTGTAGTTTTTTCATCTTTCCCTGTCTTTCTCCTCCTCCTGCTCTTCTTCCTTCTCCTCATCATCATTTCCTGTTTCCTCTCAACCCTCCCTTCCCAAACAGCTTTGACTTGGTCACAAATGGGGGCATCTCCGTCATCCTGCGGTTCGAGCGGGCACCTTTCATCACACAGGAGCACACCCTCTGGCTGCCTTGGGATCGCTTCTTCGTCATGGAAACCATCATCATGCGACATGAAGAGAATGAGATCCCCAGCTGTGACCTGAGCAACTTCGCCCGCCCCAACCCTGTTGTGTCTCCATCCCCGCTAACATCCTTTGCCAGCTCCTGTGCAGAGAGAGGCCCCATCGTGCCGGAAATTCAGGTACCCAGCTTTCCTAACTGCATTTCTCCATGCCTTTGTCATTCGGGGAGTGGGGGAGGATGTCAGACACAGGGGAAAGGGACACCCCGGCCGCCCACCATGCAGAATACAACCAGCTGGCACCCTCCAGCGTATGATGAGTTTCTATTCCCCTCACACTCTGTCGTCCAGCTCACTTTCATTTTCCTTTCCCCCAAGCTCCAGTGTCCCCCTCTCCCTTATTTCTGTTAACAATAATTATGATGATAGGTTCTACCAACAGAGGGTCCCAAATAGTAAGCATCATAACAAAGATTCAATAAGAAAATGTGTGCGAGGTGCCTAGCACAATGTCTGGCACTTAGTAAGTGCTCAATAAATTTTAGCCATTATTATTATTATTATTATTATTATTATTATTAAGATTATTTTACATGCTCCCTGCCTTTATGCCAGTTAAGGATTGTTTTGGCTCAAATCTATGTATATAAGTGCTTTACTTAATTGTCATTAAAAGGCAGTAATTTGGAAAGATGCCTTTTAATCTAATATTTAGAAATCAAGATAGATTCTTTGCTCAACAGAGCTGCATAGAATCGAATTTGTTTTGCCATCCCCGCCCAGTTTCTAACGACAGAAATGGAGGCCTGATGAAGAGGAGAGTTGGTGGCGTAGGGGCGAAGCCCCAGTGGTCCTCCTGCCTAATGAGACCTGTAGCTGTGTGCATGTTAATGGGCTGCCTGTGCTGATGGAGCAGTGAGGGTGGGGATTTACATTTTGTGTGTATATTTCATGCCTGGCTGAGCAAACACATCTCTCTGCGTGTGTGCCCTGTTGAGTGACTTCAGACGCCAGCCCACAAGAAGGAAATGCACTCGTTTTGAAATTCTTATTGCACCCCAAGGTTGAAACCTCAGTGCTTTTCAGAGATTCAGAGCTTGTCTGCTGTCTCCACTATCAAGCTGACCTTTCCTATGAAATGGTTGTCAACAGAGACAAAGCTTGCCGGAGAGGAGTAATTTGTTACCCAACTCTGGTTCAGTTCCAGCTAGACATTTTCCCAGGAGCAGGGACTTTGGAACAAATGAGGTTAAAGGTCCCTCCCACCCTCTTTACAATGCTCCTGGGCTGGGTGTCCCCGAGCCCAGCTTGGTCACAAACCTTGCTTACTAACAGATTGACGAAATACATAAAACAAACTCTTGGGTTTTCCAAGTCCAGTCATTGGCTACCCTTTGCAAGTACTGGGAGATGTAAATTTTAAAGGGCATGTTAAAGAAAGTAAATATTTATGAGAGCATCAAGATGGCACATGAACCCTGCCTGTGATTCACTGGAGTGTAGAACGTGCTTCGCCTAGAACTTGTAAGCAGGCATTTAAGAAGAGTGCTTTGGATTAGGCCCAATCCCTAAAATTTTGTGTAGTCAGGAGAATGGGGTGGGAGTCCACACCCGTATATGAAATGGACAGAAAGGAAAGGATTTCTTTGGGAAGGCCCTGTTCCTCTGTGAACACAAGAGCAGAATAATCACTGTCCTTTTAATGGATATGTTAGCCTCAATTGATTTAATGTCCCGTTTTTGAAACAGAGCCCAGAGCATCAAGCTGATAAAAAGTTCTCTGTTTTCTGCCATGTTTCAGAAAATCCTGGCATTAATTTCAACTTTCCATTGTGGAACTGAGCCCATTACAACCAGTTGAAACCCTCTGTTCATCTAGCACGGCACTGAAGCATGGAAACTCCATGCGACCAATCCGACCTCTTTCTGTGGATGAGCTGGGACTTTAGCCACAGGTCCTTGGCAGGCTGTGCCCTCAACCCCGCATAACTGGTCAGGATCTCCTAGTCTTTCTCTACTTTCCTGAAGAGAAAAGCCATTGGAAACAGATCTTACTTTCAGCGAGTTTTGAGAGAGAAACAGTCTTGCTGAGGCAGCCGTCCGCTTTAGTCTGAGGGAAAGGTCCTTCTTCACTGTCCCCCTGCTCCCAGCACCGCTGCCCCTGGCAGCACCATCATCCCGCTTAGACACTCCCTGAGGCTCCGTTATGTGCTGGGCACTTTCTCTCCGTGACCTTACTCCATCCTCACACTAATCCAGTGAGGAAACTGAGATCCAGAGGTCCCGTGAGTTTTCTAGAATGACACCGCTAGTGAGTGAGAGGCGACATTAGAAGTATTTTACGTGCATTATCTTACTCATTCCTCTCAATATGCAATGAGCTGAGCACCGTCATCCTTGTAGAATGGAGGAGGAGCCTGAGGCTCAATGAGGCAGGACTGTACTCTGGAAACTAGACCTGGTTCTTCTTTCCCTCCTCTACCTTCTCCCTTCTCTTCCCTTTCTCCCTCCTCCTCCTGCTCCTCTTCATACTGTGCTTCCCACTCTTGTTTCTTCTCTCTCTTCTAGTTCCTGCTCCTGCTTTCCTCTTCTCCCCTCCTCCCTCTCCGTTTTCTCCTCTTCCTCTTGAACACCCCGAGTACATAGCCATCTTCCCCTCACCTGCGATTCCATGACCGTCACTCGCTGTGTTCTGTCTCTCTAGGCTTTGCAAGAGGAAATCGCTATCTCTGGCTGCAAGATGAGGCTGAGTTACCTGAGTAGCCGCACACCTGGCTACAAGTCTGTCCTGAGGATCAGCCTCACCCATCCTACCATTCCCTTCAACCTCATGAAGGTCCACCTCATGGTGGCGGTTGAGGGCCGCCTCTTCAGGAAGTGGTTTGCTGCAGCCCCAGACTTGTCCTACTATTTCATCTGGGACAAGACAGATGTCTACAACCAGAAGGTGTTTGGGCTTTCAGAAGCCTTTGGTAAGTCTCCCAGCCACACGACTCAACACCATCCTCCGAGAAACAACAGACTTGGGGGAACGGGGCTCTTTTTCCACCTTCCTTGTTTCTTCTGACTTTTCCTCTTCTCAGAAGTACCTAAGGCTTAGTTGGCCATCGCCTTGCTCAGTGACCTATGTACTGAAACAACTGAATGTAGAAAATTTGTCCATTAAAAAAAAAGTTACAAAAGCAAAAACACTATGAAAAACACCACAGTGGTTTGCAATAGGCTAAAAGAGGCTTCGTGCCACCAGGATAGCACCATGTAGACACTGCCATGGCCCCTGCAGCGGTCAGACCTGAACTGGCCCATGGCTACCTGTAGCTCCAGTTTTATTAAGGTGCAGAGCAAGATTCTTCCTTCATCAGAAAGGCTTTTTGGCCTCTACCTCATTTCCAGTCACAGAGGTTTTCTCTTTGTTGTTGCTTTTACTCTTTTTTTCCGATGAAGCAGAAGGTGACTCTAGCCTCCCCTGGAGTCCCAGCCCCCCGACAACTCATTTCAGCTCATTTCAGCTTCTGGACTGGAGCAGGATTGCAAGATGGGTTCAGAGCTGGACCGTTAGCAGTTCTAACCCTTGGAGAGCTAATCCTCCAAGCACTCAGAGCAGTGATTTTTAACTGGCGTGCCGCAGGAATTTTTAAAACATGTAGTACCTGACTATTTAGTCAGGGACACAACTATTTTCCTTTAGATTGTCGTATTTAAAAATGACAGCAGCCCTGGCCAGATGTCTCTGTTGGAGCATTGTCCCGTACACCAAAAGGTTGTGGGTTCCATGCCCAGTCGGGCACCTATGAGAAGCAACCAATCAATGTTTCTCTCTCTCACTCTGCCCCCCTTCCCCTCTCTCTAAAATCAATAATAAAATATCCTTAGGTGAGGATTTTAAAATAATGACTACACCAACACAACAATAGCCATCCAGCATGAATGAATCAGAATTATTCCTATTTTTTGTCAGATTGGCAAAATAATATATTTTTTGGTGTGCCATTGAATTTTACTAATTAGTTTACGTGTGCCATGAGATGAGAAGGTTAAAAAATCACTGACTTAAAGTAATAGTCCAGGAAATCCCTTCTCATCTTGAGCCCTACTGAAATTTCATTCCCTTTCTAGATTCGGTAAAGGCAGAACAAGGAAGCAGAGAAGCAGTAATGCTGTAAAAATGGGAGGGAAGGGGAGGGGACGGGACGGGAGGGGAGGGTATCTGCTGAGTACCTGCTCTGGGCAGTGTGCTCCCCTGCACACTGGTACCTCAGTTAATCCTCACACCACCCCGTGAGTCAGAACTTGTCCCCAAATTCTGCATGAGGAAGCTGAAGCCCAGAATGGTGAGGTGACTTCCCAAGGATGTAGAGGGATGTATAGAGCTGGCTTTATCCTAGATCTTTCCAGTAGTTTTGCATCCCACCCTGACCCACAAGGACACATTGGGAGCAAAGACACCACCTCTCACTGTTCACAGTCCCTTCTGTAAACCAAGCTGCCTCTCTGGACTCTTCAAAAACAGTGACACCTTGCAGCCTCTTCAGATGAAACGTGTACACTTAGTGCCTGCCTACCAGTTAGAAAGGGAAGTGTCTGCTCAGCGAGACTTCAAGGACTGAAGTCAATTTCCTGACGTGACAAGCGCCTGGTAGGAGGCATTATGACTGCTTAAAGGACTCAAGGTCACGGGGAAGGGATCACAGGGACATTTTCCATCCATGTTCCCCTCCTGCCATAGATGGCCAACAATCTCTTACGGTCCCTAAAAGAAGCTGTAAGAGGCTGGCCAATTGTTAATTCCTGTCTTGAGCGTGTGGTAGGACGCTGTCCACCAGAAAGCAGCGTCTGACAAAAACATTGGAAGAAATGACATTCCCGCCTCTGCCAGTTCTTTCCCATAGGACAGTTGCAGGGTGTTTTACGAACCAGCCCCGGGGGGCCTGCCGTGGTTAGCCTGCATCCTGGGGGCCCGAGGAGCCCAGGGCTTGTGAAACAAAGGCGGCACTGGGGATTTTCAGGCTTTGAGGCCTCAAAGCAACTTCCGGCTTTCAAAGTGCCCTTTCAAACTGAGCTCCTTTCCATAAATTCATTATAAATGGTTTTGGATTTTTCTTGATTAAAGTAATACTACTCTTATTAATAAAAATTGGATGAAGGGACAAAATAGAAATGAAGTCATGCATGTTCTTATAAACAAATACAACCACTTGTTAACATTTAATTTTTTTATGTGTGTTTTTTCTTAAAACAGATATAATACTGTGCATAACTAGTCTTCTCAACGTATTCCTATGTCACCCATGGTCTTTATAACCATAACTTCCAGTGGCCGTGTAATATTTCTCCAGTGAAGACACTTCGATTTGCTCAACCTCTAGCTCCTTTTGAACCTTTAGATTACTTCCAGTTTCCCACTGTTAAAAATAATGCTGCAGTGAAGACTTTTGTGCCTAAAGTATTTTCTATACTGAAGATTATTTCCCTGGAATCAATTCACCTGGTTCCTTTTCAAACATAGTTAGTGCCCTTGTTTAACTTTCCCTAGCAATGTACACTTGCTCTTCAACAAAGCGCTGTTAAGGCTCAGCATCCCTGTGTTGGGTGGTGCTGCACATAGACCTGGTTCCACTTAGAAATAGGATCCTTTCTCCTTTTCCACAAAAGACAAGTAGGGGCCTTGCATGCAGAGCCAAAGCCGAAGAAGAGGCTCTGCTCACCTGTGCATTTTGTGCCTTTTGTCGTCTGCAGTTTCTGTGGGTTACGAGTATGAATCCTGCCCGGATCTGATCCTGTGGGAAAAAAGAACAGCGGTGCTGCAAGGCTACGAAATCGATGCTTCCAAGCTGGGAGGGTGGAGCCTGGACAAACACCACGCCCTCAACATCCAGAGCGGTGAGTGGGTGGGGAAGTTCCCAGAGCCCCGCCACAGGCGTGACCCTTGTCTCATGTCCTTCGTACACTGCAGACACTTCCGATTCTCACACTTCAGATTCCACAGACTCGTATGTGATCAGTCGGTCAGAAGGATTAGTCAACAGCTGTTCGGTGGGTACCTGCTCTGTGCTTGTCGCTGCTAGGCTCCGGGATGCAGGATTGAAAGACACCCAGAATTTACACTCTGGTCACCCGGGCAGTTTCCATGTTGTGCCATGGACCTCGCCATAACAGAGGGGAAGCAAAGACACCGTGGAGCATAGAAGAGGAGCCCCTCGCCCAGCTTCTTGGTTCAGCAAGCTACCTCTTGGGAGAGAATTTCTGAACTGCGTCTCAAAGGGTCCATAGGATTAACCCTGTATCTCAAGTAGGGAGAACATCCCAGGTGGAGGGCACATTACATGCCAAAGCACTGAGGCCTGAAAGAAGAGTGATTGAAGAGAAGGTTCCTTGTGTTTTGAGCATCGGGTGATACGAAGGGAAAAGCAGAAGCCAAAGCCGGGGCCTGCACAGCCGGAGCCCAGGATGAGAAGGTCGGGGCCGTCTGCTTCATCCAGAGGCAGACGCCAAGCTCCCAACAGGGGTAAAGCAGGCGGGGGCAGAGCCAGATCTGCATTTAGGTAGCCCACTCTTACGCCCTGGGATGAGACCGCTTAATACGGTAATGGCGACAGATATCTCGGAATCTACGGATGCAATGAATGCCTAGAGAAGCCACTCCATGTTTTGGGGGGAAATTGGCAAACTAAGTTTAAAATATATGTCTTAATAAAGATTTGTAAATAGCTAAGGCAATCTTTAAAACAAGAACCAAAGAGAGGCACACACCAGATATTAAGCTACCTTAGGGAAAAAAAACATTATACCTAAAACTGTGTGGTGCTAGCATAGGAACAGCTAAATTCCATGGGACAAAACAAGGAGTCCAGACACTGACCTGTGAGTAGTAATTAGGACGAGATTTGGCCACAAGTGACAAAAAAGCCAAAATCACTGAACTGCAAGAAAGTAAAAAGTGTCTCACTCACCTGAACGTCTGGAGCTCGATAACCCAGGGCTGGTTTAGCACTCAGTGGGGCCAGGGGTCCAGGCCCCTTTCCTGTCATTGCTCTACTCAGGCCTCCATCCCCAAGGTCGCGGTCCAAGGTGACCATTTCAGCTCCAAACTTCATTTCCACTTTCCAGCCAGCAAGAAGGAGGAAAGAACGAAGAGCAAGCTCCTTCCGTGGCAAGGACACCTCCCAGCAGCTGCCCATACCATTTCTGCTTCCACACCGTGGGCCAGAACTCAGTCACCTGCCGAGCGTAGCTGCAGCTGGGCTGGGGAGGATGCTCAGTTCCCGGTAGTCCCGTGCCCAGCTAAACATCAGAGGACCTATTACTGCACCGATAAGGAAGGGGGGAGTGCGATGGACACCCGTGGATAACTGCAAGTTCCTCCACACACCCTGTGGCCATTGGAACGTGGCGTATGATAGCGGTAGCTACACCTGTCAGGGGAGGGTGGGTAGGTGTTTTAGAAATTGGTATTTGGAAAATTGGCTCAATATGTGGAGAAAAATGAAATGAAGTTCATACTTTATACCAAGTAACAAAATAAAGTTTGGTTAAAGATCTGATTTTGAAAGATAACACTTTAATAGAAGAAAACACAGGACGATATCTTTATGATTTCAGAGGAGGATTCCCTCAAACGTAAAAAGGCACAGACATTCAAGTAGAAAAACGATTGATTAGATTACATCCAAAGGAAAGACACTCGTTCAACAAAGGACAAAGCTAACAGGCGACAGCCTGAGAAAAGGCTCTTCTGACCATGAAAAACCAAAGTCACTCAGGCTTCGGTATGGAAGGGGTGAGGCGGGAGGCAGAGCCCTGTTGGGGGGCTGTGGCAGCAGTGCAGGAGATGAAGGATGGTCTGGGCCAGAAGAAAAAGCAGCATGAATATGGGATGGCGCTTATACGTCATTGTGGTCAATCCATTCATTTTGCTGCCAGGAAACTCGAGGCCCAAGGGCAGTTAAAGCAGTAATGGGCGGGTCTGGGATCAGCCCATTAGCAGCAACATCAGGTAAGACCCAGTTCCTTTGACTCTGTCTTGGTGAGAAGAGACAGTCATTTGTTTCCTTCGTGCATTTCTGTAAACATTTATCGGTACCTACTCCATGTCAGGTTCTGTGCTGGGCACTGGGGATAAAGAAAAGGGAAAAGACACAGTCCCTGTACTTGAAATGGCATCAGTCCAAAGAGAGGAAGGCAGGCAAGAGCAATAAAGAAGTCCTGCTGTAACAGAGACCGGGGCTAGGCGGATGAGGTGTGGGCAGTCTGTTTGAGAGGCAGTGGAGCGGAATGAGAAAGAGCTCAGACTCGGGAGCACTTCTGCTCTCATCTGCGTCGCCTCCGGTAAGCCTCCCAGCCTGTCCCCCTGTTATTTTACAGGGATGCTGTGAGGATTTAAGCCATAAAGCAGTATGGCCTGTTCAGGGTTTCATTCTGGGGCTGAGGCAGCCTTGGGAGATGAGTCTGGAAATGATAGGCCGAGCTCTTGCATTCCTTACAAGACTGACGTACCTCGGTGGTCAGCCACAGCGGAGAGCCTCTTCCAGCTCCAGAGGTGATTCTGTTCTCTGTCCTTGTCGCAGGCATCCTGCACAAAGGGAATGGCGAGAACCAGTTTGTGTCTCAGCAGCCGCCTGTCATCGGGAGCATCATGGGCAATGGGCGCCGCAGAAGCATCTCCTGCCCCAGCTGCAATGGCCTCGCTGACGGCAACAAGCTGCTGGCCCCCGTGGCCCTGGCGTGCGGCTCTGACGGCAGCCTCTACGTGGGAGATTTCAACTACATCCGAAGGATCTTCCCCTCTGGAAACGTCACCAACATCCTGGAGTTGAGGTATGTAAGGCGCTGCCGTCCTCACAGTTCCTCATACGCCCTTTTGCCATCCTAGGAGCCCACCTGGCATTACCCACTGAGCCCGGGGAAGGGGCAGGACAGCCCCGTACCTGTCAGACTCTGGAACTTTTCGCTGCCCAGCTCAGAGGCTAAACTGTGAGCCGAGGGCCCCAGGGAAGCAGGTGCTGATTTCTATAGGGCACTGCAAGGAAGATCAACCTCTCCTGGGAAAGGCAGATATCCTTGGCATCCGCATGATGTAGAAGGGTGCTAGCAACCAAGAATTAGACTCTCTGGAAGCCCTTGAATCTTCTTTCTGCCTTCTAGCATCAAACTTACTGGAATTAATCACACGAGTCTTTTTATAAGGACAGGGGATGGCATAATGGCCAATTATGGTGCCAGTGTTACCAAGTCTGGCCCTGTTACTTACCACTCAGAGCCAGGAGCAGTTCTCTCCAGCTGCCCAATCCTGAGATAAGGCCACAGGCTAAAATCAGGCATCGTCTCTCTGCTCCTAAGGTGCTGCAGGGCCAGCCCAGTCAGCCTTTCCTGTTTCCCCATCGCGACCGTGAGTGATGGTGCACAGGGCGTGGGGAGGGACCTGATGTGTTGGATCTTCTCTGTGCCTCCCTCTACCAGATCTTCTTAGATGCACCATCATAGGGTGGGTCCTTGAGTTACAGAGAAGCTCTGGTTAGACATAGGGGAGACCGCTGTCCCTTTCAGGAGACATTGCACCAAGTTCTTCACAACTGCTTTCTCCTGGGCTGGGGTCCAGGTGAACAGAACAGGCCCTGGAACTGGAAAGTCCTCCTCCAAAGTGACCAGGGGAAAAGGAAACTCACTTTTGTGAGGCCCCTACTATTTATCCAGTATAGGAGTTCTGCGAGATAGTTATTTTAGTTGCCCTTGACAGACCAAAAAAAAAAAAAAAAACGGAGAATCAGGGACTTTTTAAAAACCTGCCGAAGGTCCAGCTTCTCTTGCAGAATGGTGGGCCCAAAGCCGAAGGCCATCACGCTGCTCTGCCTCCCCATAGGATTGGCATATGGGCCTAGGAAGGCCACTCTCGTTTAATGCCTTGCTAAGTTATTCCCTGGAGGTAAGAATCGGCTGAGAATCTCATTCTGCAGTGCATATGTGAAAAGAGGGAAAGGCATGCTGGCTGCCCAACAGCCGTGACAGCCCCCAAGAGGAGAGCGTTCGTGTTTGCCCACACACACAGGAACGGGGTAGGAGAGGGTCTTTGGCCGTGAAAGAATTGGCCGCTCCCATCCTGTGGACTCACAGGAAATCGGACATCAGGCTGAATGAGAGCCAGGCTACCGATGGGATAGCCTCTGCCCTTCTCCCCTCTTTGATTAGTTTCAGTGTCATAGGCGTCTGTCAAGGAAGATGGAACCCTCGGGCGCATTTGCCGCCGTCAGTCACTCACATTGCCTGTCCATCTCCCGTACCGTGATGGAAAGCTCCACGGCCCAGGGGCCAGCCCACCTCGGCAGACAAGCCGTGCGACATTGGGCCAGACACTGCCCCCTCTGGCCCTTCATTTTCAGTCTTTCAAATCAGAGATCCCATTTGCCCTGGCTCCCTCCCACCATTTTGGGGAGATCGTGGAAGGCACTGGGTGAGGAAGGGAGGAGTAAATGAAACTTGGAGAGAAAAATAAATATATCGGTATATTATCATCTTGATATATTTTTCTTCGAGTCTTTTTCCCCAGGCCCGTTTCTCTGTGTTACTATCCTCCTCCTGATTATAATATGTCTCCAATTCTGTGTTCTGTTATGAAGATAATCGCAGTGGGCTCTGCAAGTTGTAGTAACTCTCTGTAAGACACACAGACAGAGACACAGCAGGGAGCACGTGGATCCCTGGGAATGGGTCTCTGTCCAGGGAGGGGGGTCGACTGCTCCAGCCTCTGTCGTAGCCCTGGTGAAGGCAGCAGCAAGCACCAACCTCAGCCTCTTCCCTGGAGTCAGCAGTGACGGTGCAGGTGTAACCATGCCTCTCCTGTGATATGTAACCGCTTGTAAGTGAGCCCACTGACAAGTAATATCCAATATAAAATATATCAGTGTCATAGCTGCTAAGTCTTTATTTATTATAGTATTGTGCAGTACCATTGCTGTCAAGTTTTCAGGCTGCTAATAATGCTTCTAACCCTGCTGCTAACACCTCATTCTTTCTTCTATTCCCTGCTCTCCTGTCTTCTGTCAGAAATAAAGATTTCAGACATAGGTAAGCCAACCAGTGGAGAATTTCCTGTCTCTCCTCTGCCTTGTTGCGCCTTGTATGGTAAGATGCATGTGTCAATTTCAGATGGCTCAATGGCAAATGAAGCCTGTGTGGTTGCAACTGATTGGGGGTAATCAGTTACAATGAGAGGAAGTCATTAATAATAGTGGGGACAGGTGGTGAGAGCCTGAACTCCTTTAATCTCTAGCAAAGTGCGGCCATTACTTAGGTAGTCTGTGGATATGACAGACTGAACTAATAGGGAAAATTTTAATCTTGGCATAGTAATTTGAACACCACAGTCTGCTTACCCTTCGAATAAAGGAGGACATCATCCTAACAGTGCTGAGGGACTTTGACAGTCACAACGGGAAGTCCTGAGAACATCTCGATCAGGCAAAGAACCTGGAAGAAAACAGGTTTCAGATTTGCACTTCTGTGGGCATTCTGTGTGCTTTGGGTGATCCCGCCGGAAGGTTTGCCAGCAAGGACAAAGTAGGGGAGGTGTTCCAGACCTGACAGACCACTCAAAGGGAGCAGCAGTCCCTAAAAAGGAACCTTGTCCCAAAGTAGATTTGTCATGTAGCCTCACAATGACGCTGCAGCACACAGAACTGGGGCTCATCAGACCAACCAAAAGAAATGTCTCCCTGTCATCATCACCGGTCACTGTGGCACTCGTCTGACTCCTACGTCATAGTGACCTCAGAGTCCCCAGCCTTATATACATTTGAAAGTCACCATAGGCAGAAGGACCTGTGGTTTGCACTGCTACAGAGGTGGCCTCAGTTACCCACATGTGGCTCAGATCAAAGTGGCATATGAGGGAGGGATGTGAAGTTGGGGTGAAAGAAAGTCTTAGGATGGTAGAAAGACAAACTGACCCCAAATCCAATAACAATGATATTCGTATCTATATAGTGAGATATAGTATTAATGTAACAATCATATATGTTAATATCATAATAATAGTTAACATGTACTGAGCTTTTAGCATGTAGCAGAGAGGAGGCAAGTGATTTACATGGATTATAGCAGTTCATCCCTAAACCACCCTGTGCATTAGGTGCGTGTGATACATATAATTTACAGGTAACAAAACTGAAGATCCCTACTGTATGATCTTGAAAAAAATTACTTTCTCTCCGTAGGCTTTAGTTTCTAACTTGAGGTTAATAAAGTCTCCCATGGAGGTTTTTATAAGGGTTACAGAGGATGTTTGTAAAGTATCTAGCATTGTACCAGGCACAGAAAGGGGCTCCAGAAATGGTAATGATGATGATGATGATGATGATGATACATTATTATTATTATTTTAACATCATCACAATTGTGTGATGATGGTGATGATGATGATGTCTCCATCTTTCCCAAAAAGGAGTTCAGCCCTCTTAACAAACAAAGACACATGCATTAAAGCACAGTAAGTAGAATTTGGGAACAAAAGAAAAAAAAGAGGAAACACATACATGTGATCATATATCAGATTAGGCTCTGAAACTCCTGGCAGCCAGAATAAACAGGGAAACATAATTATTTTCATGGTTTGCATTATCAGAAATGGGAAAACATGCCCACTTCTCAGAAAAGGAAGATGTTTTTCCTGGCACTGAAATCCAAAACAGGTTTTCAGTGAACGTGGTGTGGGTAACAGTGAGCTATGTATTGATATGTGCCCAGGTTCAGCTTTGCAAAAAAACAGAGGTACATTTCGTATGAAGATCTTCCTTGAAAGCCTTAGCATTTAGCTTTAAAGCCTTCAGTCAGTGGGGTGACCACCGGGGAGACAGCTGGGTTGCAGGGGACCTGGCTGGGAAAAGTCAGGAGGCCAGGGTGCTTGTGCAGCTTTGCTGTGAGGTCGTCGTGTGGGCTTGGGCTGGTCACCTCACCTTTCTGGTTTTTAATGTCGTCATCTGTAACTTGAGAGTTGTGTATTTGTTGCCTTTTGTTGCTGGTGTTTAGCGATCTTCTGATATATCCACGGTATGATTTCAAATCATTGTTTCCTGGTCTCTCTCAAGTCATTGTTTTTCTCTGGTGCTAAAAACTCTTTCTAAAGTGAACCAAAGTGGGAGGGAATAAAGGAATTTTTTTGCTGCCTTTCGGTTTTCTAAGGCCAAGCAAGAGTGAGAAGACCAGGGTTCCAGCTCTGATTTTAACTGACACCTGGATATTGATAAATCTCTGCCTCTCTCTGGGCTTCCATGTCCCCATCAGTAAATGTCAGAAGTAGATTCAATTCCCAAATCTTGTCCTCTGTGTCCGTGAGCACTTACTGCTTCAGCTGTTCCAGGAACAGCCTTTGGCTCAGGCTGGCGCTCCCGGCCCCCCGGGTCTCCCCCCGGCAGTCTTGTCCCTGCCTTTGGCCTTTTCAGCCTCAGTGCCAGCCCACCATGCTGGGCATGCGCAGCCCAGGGACCCCTAATCCTTTGGGCACCTTCCTCTGCAGACCCCATCAGGGAACAAGGATCCTTACCTCCTCCCAAATCTCTTCCTTAGCGTCATGGAGGAATGTTTAAAGCCTGTTGCTGTTCAGAAGTACATTTGAACTCAAGTTTCCATTAATCCCAGCCACACATATTCTGTTAACTCTGACAGAGTCCTTCACTGCCCTGTAAAGTGGATTGGAGAGGACAATATTAAGTCAGCCATACTTGGCTTTTCCATTGTACAATAACATGAATATTCTGGAGGTTTCTTAAGGTGACCAGCCTCCATTTGGGGGGCATTTTTAGTGGAACAGGTACCAAGCTCAGATATTTACATTCTTTATACAATTTTGTCCTCAAAATACCCCTTTGAATGTGATTATCCCCATTTCTCAGGTGAGGAAACTGAGGCTCAGAATACTGAAGTGATTTACCCAAGGCTGCCTACCAAGTGGGTAGTGGAACAGGTATTTGAACCCCTGTCTGTGTGGCTTCAGTACTCAAGCTCTTCCCACTGGCTCTAAGAACCTGTGGGTCAAGTTCCTCCAGAGCTGCCCCCAGAGGTGGTCACAGGATGCTTCTTTGCACAAGGCAGGCCTCACTCTGAGACAAAGGGAGAAGTCCCTCTCAGAAAGAGGGACTGAATTGCCTTTTGTCTCAAGAGACTCCTGTGCTCACGGCTCCTACCAGGAAATTCCCTACCAGGGGTGCACAACCTTTTGGCATCTCTGGGCCACACTGGAAGAAGAAGAGTTGTCTTAGGCCGTGCATTAAATACATTGTGACACGTAATCACAAAAAAATCTCATAATGTTTTATGTACATTTAAGATTTTGTGTTCATAGCCAGCCTGGCTTGCATGCGGCCTACAGGCCACAGGTTAAACACCCCTGCCCTACACCATCCAGATAGAGGGCAGAGTGGGCTTGACTTCCTCTCATTAACTTCAGGAACAAAACGCTTATAGTCTAAGATTTTACGCAGCTGCCAGAGGTGCCAAGGTTATGTTTAAGGAAGTAGAAAAGAATGTGGGTCCTATGGCAGACCCTCAAAAACAGCTGTGACCATGCTCTGTGCCCAGTCCTGCTCAGGATCAGACACATCTCTGCCACAGAACTGGGCCTCGGATCTCAGGCCTCAGCCATGAACCATCTCCTGCATTCATGGTTGGCAGAGTATTCCAAGGCCTTGTCACTTGAAGCTGTGGTGTTGGCATCCCCTGGGGACTTGTTAGAAAGGCAGACTCGGGGCAGCAGCACCCTTGCACTGCTGAACTGGAATCTGCATTTTAACAAAGTCTCCAGGTGATATATATGTACATTAAAGCTTGAAAAGCGCTGGCCGAAAACCACGGTTTCTAAATCTGGCTGTGCCTCTGAATCACCCGAAGATAACTTAAAGGTACAGATGCCCAGACCCTTTGATGTGTACCATCGAAGTCCCATCACCCTAAGACCCTTAGCAGTGGCTGTTTCCTCTGTACACTCCCTGGGAGGCAGGCGGTCATTCACTCTCTGATTCATGAATTCAGCAGACCCTTCTGAAGCACTTCCTCTGCACCAGCCTCTGCACCGGGCACTCAAAGCCAGTCCCTGCGCTTGAGGAATTCAAGATGTCATTGAGGAGACAGACCACTAAACAGAAAAGTGTCTTAGGGTGCTGGTATACTTTACTTATACTAAAAGTATAATCTGCTTAAGGTGTAGTGAGAACGCAGCAAGGGAAACAGCCAGTTCTACCAGCGGGGTGAGGAACCGAGGAGGGGCGCTCCAGATGAGCTGATGCCCAAGCTCAGCTCTGGAGATGAGCAAGTGCTTCTGGGAGTAAGGGCGGCAGATCGCTGTCTGCACCCTGAGAAACAGGAAGTGGAAGTAGGAAGAACAAGACTTTGGAGTCAAGCGGATCAAAGCTGGAAACCCATCCTATCACTTTGTAGTGTCTGACCCAGGTCAAGTCATTGCCCCTCTCTCAGTCTGCTCTCTGAAATAGTTTCTTTTAAAAAAAGGAAAAACATGCCTTATGTGTTAGTTGTGAGGAACATGAGGTCACGTGTGTAAAGCGATAGCAGAGTCCAAGATGGAATAGGCACCCAGAGGTGGTAGCAGATGCTTCTGCACCAGAGACAGTCATTGCTGCAGCTGCACCCTGAGGACCGGGGGCTCTGCTCCAGGCAGAGGGCCAGGTGCGGCTCCCTGGGCAGGTGGCGTGAGGAAGATGTGAGCTGGAGACTGTCCGAGAGCTCTGCCAACTGGGAAGGGCTGTGGAGACGTATCATTTCATTTGATCCTAATGACAAGCCTGTGTGCAAAGCGGAGCAGGAACTTGGCCATTTGACAGCTGAGGGGCCTACAGCTTGAACAATTTAGCTGACTTGCTCAAATTAGAACCCACATCTTAGAGGTTCAAAGCCAAGTGCCCTTCTCCCTACTTCAAGTGACAGGCAGACTCAAATTTGTCCTGGGGCACGAAAGATGGGGCCACAGCTTTTACAGACTCTGGAACAATCCTGCCAATGCCAGCCTCTTCTGGAATTCACCCATCTGAGAAACACCACATGAGTGGCACGTCTCTGGGGTGCTGCAGGAAGACGTGAGCCAGACACGTGGGGGGCTAATCTAAGTGCACAGGGCCCCTCATCATCACACTTCCTCAGGGACCCATTTTTCTGCCAAGGTGAATAGCACCAGTTTATCATGAGTAGTACACAAAGAAATGAAATAATCACCCCCACCTCACAACTATCATAGGGAAAGCAGAAAGATCAAGGCTGCCATGGCATTGCAGAGCAGGACCTAAGGTCACTGCATTTTCTTTGTCAGAATCAGTGTCATCTGGAACGATTAAATCCGTGCTGCATTGTAGGGTAAGTCACAGGGACATTTCACGATACACAGGACATCTCTCCTGTTACCACCACCTCCAAAGACAAGTAAAAGAAAAACTCAGTAATTTGATTGAAAATATCACTTAAGTGACTAAAAATGGAGACGTCATCTACTTCAAGCAAGTGGCTGCTGTGGGCTAGAAGGCACCAGTCTGAACACTGGAAATATAAAAATGAATAAAGTCCCGTCTCTTCCCTTCAAGCATTGACTGTCAGATTCGGGAGGCAGGCACGTCAGTAGATAGCCATGCATTATGCTACGTGTCCTGCAACCCAGACATGAACCTCAGAGAAGAAAGGTCGGGGAAGTTTCGGCCGGAAAAGGGACCATGCGAGCTGAACCCTGAGAGGAGTAGCGACGCGGCAGGCTGAGAAGGACATCCCACAGAGCAGGCACAGCAGGTACAAGAGGCATGAAGACATGTTGAGGGACAGGTTGTCAGTCTGGCTGGCATACAGGGCATCTGCGAGGAAACGGCTGGAAGGAAGCCGGGAAGGTGGAGCAGCAGCAGCACGCGAAGGACCGTATGTGCTGCCAGGTCGGGAAGCCTGAACGCGGCCTGTAAGAAATGGGCAGCCCTGGAGGGAAAGGCACTGAGGTGACGTGTTGGTATTTGGGCAGGGCTGGGGAAGAAAGCCTTGGGGAGGACCCAGGCTGCAGGCAGACAGACCTGTCCTTTACTCAAGAAGGAGGTGACGGGCAGGTAGCATTAGGGCTGGAGAGGCGGGACGGTTGAAAACGATCATGCTGTCTTAGCCAGATTCGGGGAGAGAAAACGAAGGGAGGGAAGCCTTGGGTCTGGAGTCCTGGCCCTGCTAGAAGCAGCCAGGCCCTGAGACACTGTCTAAAGCAAGGGACGGTTATGCAACAGACAGTTGGGGCCAGATTAAGAACTTCAGAGACCTTACATGCTGGATAAAATGCAAAGTAGCTTCTTGTTAGACTTTTCTGGTTCTCTTACATGGATCACGAAGGGGTACACAATACCCCCACTCTGCTGGTGCTCTGGGCATTGCTCAGTCGGCCCCCTCAGTGGGTCCCCTAGCTCTGTGTGTCCCACTGCCCAGTGACAATGGCCAGTGCCGGGCCATCCAGCCTACACAGGCAAGTTCCTTTGAACCAGAAGACTTTCCAGAGACTTGGAGGGCACCGTCAATGTTGAGATGCAGTCTGAGAACCTGGGAATTATCAGGCCATACACGGAAACCGAAAACAGCTTCCCAGGAGTTATGAGTCCAGCTCCAATGTGGCCTAGACTTGGAAGAAGTCGTAAATCAGTACCAGGCAATAGCAAAATTCAAGCTGAATAAGAAGTTCCTACTCTGTAGTCCTTTCCAAGTGCAAAAACAGGCAGAGTGACTAGTAATTAAAATAGTAATTATGATTATTGAGTACCTACAAGCTGCCATGCATGATGTTAAATATTTGTCTCGTATGAGTTTATATAATTTTCACAATACACTGGCAAGGTAGCTGTTAACATCCCCGTTTTGCAGATGAAGAAAACTTGAAGCTCAGGAGGCCAAGTAATTTGCTCAAGTTTCAGACCCTGGAAATAACAGAGCCAGACTTAGAACCCAGGCTGCTTGGATTCCAAAGCCTGCGCATTTCTCCTGCCCTGTGCCTAGAGGCAGTGCCTTGTCCCTGGAATGCCCCGTGCAGCCACGGTCTGACTTCAGTTTCCTCAGTTAGCACAGCTTGGCCTTTACGACTGTTTTCCAGATGCAGAACCGTCAGCACTGCTCCTGTGTTTTGTTTACTTTCCCTTGGACATCGCTGCAAATTACAAACCTGCAGTTCATTTATATCTGACTGCAGGAGGGGAACTACTGGGCCCCTGCTAAGTATAACGTGAGTGTCCAGTGAAGACACTGTTGGTGCTGGCGGGGAGACAGATCTAACCAGGGCCTTATCAGTCAACCCCCAAGAAGGGTAATGGCAGCTGTAAAAATTCTGTAGGGGAAGAGTTTATGTGTCAAACTCTTAAGGTGATTTTTAAGTCAAGACCTTCCATGTTTCTGGCTTGGATTTACAAGCCACTACAGTAAACCTCATGGATAACCCTTTTAGGAAAACATGTTTTGGGCACTTAATATGGGTGTGGCCCGGGGCTGGGAGTGGTAATCATTAGCATTGGTAGTTGGGTGGGAGGGAGAGCTAGAGACCCACCAGTGGGGTCAGACAAACTAGGGAACTATCACCCAAAATGGAGATGTCATCCACATAAGACATTTTTGCTTGTATTTAAGTTGTGCGTCTATGGCTACCTGATGGGACAGAAGAAGGTGCTCACCAACTGCTGTGTCCTTGTTTTCCAGCCACAGTCCAGCACATAAATACTACCTGACCACAGACCCAATGAGCGGGGCCGTCTTCCTGTCTGACACCAACAGCCGGCGGGTCTTCAAGATCAAGTCCACCACACTGGTGAAGGACCTAGTCAAGAACTCTGAGGTGGTCGCGGGGACCGGTGACCAGTGCCTCCCCTTTGATGACACACGCTGCGGGGATGGTGGGAAGGCCACGGAAGCCACGCTTACCAACCCCAGAGGTAAGGCTTTTCTTTTTAAACACTTGCAGTAACCTTTATTGGGGCGTCTTCCATTTCCAAAAGAAATACATGCTTATCATTGTACAAACTTTGGAAAGTATCATGAACTCTGTGGAGGAAAGTTGAGATTATCATCATTCTACCTGCCAGAAATGTTCTCAGTTAACATTTCCTATCTTTCCTTCTAGTCTTTTTTCTAAGCATTTGGGTATGGGTAATACTCACCAAAAATAAAATGAGATCTCATTAAACAAACCTTTAGCAACCTACTCTTTTTCCTAACTGATAAAATGTTGTAACTGAACGGGGTGGCAGGGGTCATTTAGCCTAATCTGCTCATCTACCAATGGGGACACTGAGACCCAGCAGAGGTGGTCGCAGAGCCAGGGGGTGGCAGCGCAGAACCACAATGCAGGGTCCCTAAGTGCAAGCTCCTAAGTAGGAGGGGGATTAACCCCGGATGTCACAGTATCCACCTCACAGTTGCCACCTGACCACTGCAGCTATGCAGTAGAGACGTACGATATTATATAATATGATATATGATATGATGTGCTATAATACAAGAGTATAACAATTACAATAGGAATCACCATTTTCTAAATGATAAATTATGAACATATTTCCATGTCATTAGTCTTTGTACTGACTTTTAATGGCTATATGATATTCCATCAAATAGATGGCCCATCATATATGTATCTGTCCCCTACTTTTGGACATTTATGCTAGCTGTCACATTATTATTTTATAAAATCATAATACTGTGTCATCTCCACACTTCTTCATGTGCTATCAGATGGGTTAACTATAAGTTTCTGTTTTGAGTCCTGCAAGAAGTTGGGCTTCTTTACACCCACAATCACGATTTTTCATTCATTTATTCATCAAGTGTTTACTGAGTATGCATGCTGAGTACGCAGTACACTGTGGTTGCACAGATAAGTTTATTGTAGCAGAAAAAATAAGGCTTGATTGCGAATCATTCTGACATGTGAGAGAGAGAGAAATGCTTCCTGAGATGTGAGGAGAAAGAATGGTGCATGGGGTCCAAAGCCAAGAGAGGCCCCTGTGCCCAGGAGACTAAGAAGGCTTCTCAGAGGAGAGGGGATCGTTAATGACACATATCCATCATTCACATTAGAGCCAGTGACCTACAGTGTCTAAGCCTCAGGGTCCTCGTCAATAAAACAAGGGTAATGATACCATCTGTGTCCACCTCCAAGGATGATTCTGAGGGTCAAAATTAATGTGTTTCACACTATAACCTGTAAAAATGCCATGAGCGATTACATGCAGATTTCAGGGCCTGGTTTCAAATCAAAGCAGTTAGATGCTAGTGAAATCAGACATTGCCACCTAATAGCTGTGTGACTTTGGATGAACTGATTAACCTCTCTGAGCCTCATTTTCCTCATCTGTAGAGATCTACTGTACGGTTGCTGCATACATTAAACATTATCAGAAATGTAAATGCTTAGTACAGCGGTACCAGTCACATGATGAACATCCCAAAAATGGTGATTCCTATTGTAATTGTTACACTCTATTGTATTATAGCACATCATATCATATATCATATTATATAATATCGTACGTCTCTACCGCATAGCTGCAGTGGTCAGGTGGTAACTGTGAGGTAGATACTGTGACATCCGGGGTTAATCCCCCTCCTAAGTATGATTTCCTAAGGCTCAGGGAGGAGCCTGGAGCAGAAAGAGCTTGCACTTAGGGACCCTGCATTATGGTTCTGCGCTGCCACCCCCTGGCTCTGCGACCACCTCTGCTGGGTCTCAGTGTCCCCATCGGTAGATGAGCAGATTAGGCTAAATGACCCCTGCCACCCCTTTCTGTTACAACATTTTACTCCGTGAATTAAAACCCGCTTTTCTTTTTCTGAGGATTTTTACTCTCTCCAGGTCTTTCTCAGTTGCTCTACACCAGGGATTTTCAACCTGTCTCGTCTCCTGGCACACATAAACTAATTACTAAAATTTTGCGGCACACCAAGAAATTTATTATATTTATTGCCTGTCTGACAAAAAAAATAGGTGAATTTTGATTCATTCACACTGGACAGCTATTGTTGTGTTGGCTGTTGTCATTTTTTAACTCGAGAACCTAAGGGAGAAGAGGCCAGTGCCCCTGACTAAATAGACAAGCATTGCATGTTTTAAAAATTCTTGCAGCACACTGGTTGGAAGTCACTGTTCTACACACGTGTGTCTCTACCCTCCACACACACACACACACGCACACATGCACACAGATATAGTGGCACTGAAATTGCCCAAAAGCCTATAATTAACCCAGATAGAAATGACAAGGGTGCCACAATATGCAGACACTTTGTAGCAGGGAGAAGAAAAGATGTTCATCTATTTAGCACAACAAAGGAAGAATAAGTGAAGTAATTAATTAGAGGACAGATCACTTCTATTAGCCTGTGCAGCCAGCTTTGTAAACAAGAAACCCGATTGTTCATGGAGCGCTCATCAGTCCTAGCGGATGGAGGAGAAAGACGGCAGAGCCAGGCAGATAAGCAAACCCCGTCTCGGCCCTTGAAGAGTGTAATTGATTTACATCCTAGGCCGACAGGGATGGAAGAAAGGCTTCCCCGCCTTGAGGCCGCCAGGTGCTCTGTGGGAAATCCCGCCCAGCATACGGAGGGGGCAGACGGAACTAGTGCTCCAGTGGGTTTTGATCCCTCATGGGCCCTTGGTATCCAAAACCGCCCTCTGACCTTTCTTAGACACGTGGGCCTCGAGAGCGAGGGCCTTGAAACCCACAAAGTGCTGGTCACATTCCCATAACTGAAAGTCACTAATAATTATCGAGGGCTAACTTTTGTAAGTCAGATGTTACTATCTCCATTTTACCAGTGAGGAAACTGAAACTTGGAAGTGGAGTGACTCACCCAAGGTTATGCAACTGGAAAGCTTGATACTTCAAGTGTCTCCACCCCTGTGAAGCTTTTTCTGACCCCTTCTTTCAGTTCCTTCCCCAGAGAAAACTGAACAGAACAACACTGACCAGAAACTCCTTTATTTCATCGTGAATCCTCTCAGGCTTCTGTCACTCCCTAGGGACACTCCATGTGGTACAGACTTATCCCTGGGCCTCCCATCCAGACCTTGTGCCCCCAGGAGCACATCTCATCTGTGACTCAGCCCCAGCCCCCCTGAGCGGTTCTATCTCCTGTGATCCTGGACCAGAGGCGGAACTCAGCATCACCCATGAGTGTTTTTGAAACAAGCCTTGGTTCTCCTTCCAGCCACCCCCTGAATTCGTATTTCTAGGAGTAAGGCCAAGCAGGTATTATGTTGAAAAAACCCTTCCTGTAATTCTGGTGCACATCGCTGTTAAGAAGTACTGACTTACTAGAGAGGTTCTCGAACTTTGATGTGTATCATTATCGCCCAAGGTGCTCGTCAAAAATACAGACAGATGCTCAGGCTCCACCGAGATTTTTCTTAACAGCAGCCCTGGGGAGTGCATCTTAGCAAGGTCCCAGGTGATCCACACATACATCCATGAGTAAGAAATGCGGAATTAGGATAATTTCTTCTTTTAACAGCTGAGAAAACAGATGCAGAGCCATCCAGTGACTCGCCCAAGGTCACACAGCTGGTCAGAGAGAAAGTCCACGGGGTGGGACAGTCTAGCGAATGGAGCAGATAATTTTTAATAATAATTTTGACTCCCTGCTTCCCTATGCCTTCTTTAGAAATTAACTTCACCAATATTCTCTACACAAATCCAAAGGATTCTTTTTCTAGGTTCTATACTTCTTTAATGACCAATGAAACTAAAAATAGCAATAGAACAGAAAAACATGAAGGATGATTATCTTAGAAGAAAAGAAAAAATTGTTACCAAAAAGGAGATTTGGTTACTATAATGACAGGTCTTCAGAAGTACATTAATTTAAATAACTCACAGTTCTGATAAAGATCTTTCTTACCACTGCCTCTAGTACTTACCAGACCCCCAGAAGTTATGAGTCCAGTTTTAGTGTGTGGCAAAGGTGGTAGGTAAACATCCCCAGGACCAGAGCCCTGGAGAGTCCAAAGACTGGGTTTCTAATCCCAACTTTGAACAAGTCACTTCACGCCTCTAGCATCTGTCTCCTCGTATTTAGGAGGGGAATGAATGACGTGCAGGAGAGCTAATCAAATCACGGAGGGGAGGTTCTCTGTCAGCCAGCAAGGCTGCACGAGCCTGTGGGTTGTCACCACCTCTAACACTGAACTCTCTGCCCAGGCATCACGGTGGACAAGTCCGGGCTGATTTACTTTGTGGATGGCACCATGATCAGACGCATTGACCAGAATGGGGTCATCTCCACCCTCCTGGGCTCCAATGACCTTACCTCAGCACGACCTCTCAGCTGTGACTCTGTCATGGATATTTCTCAGGTAAGGAGAAAGCTTCCCCTTCCTGGGCCCTGGATCTGGGTCTGCACACTTGTCCTCTCGCTTCATCCTTCCACCACACAAACCCGTAGGAGCTCACTGTTGCTGCTGGGTCTGTGAAGAACACTCAGGGCACTAAGATGAGTGGGGTACAGCTTTGTGCTCTGGGAGTTTACCATCAGGGATGACAAGTGGAAGACAAAGGAAAGCTGCTCCAGTTAGAAATCTGCCCCAGGAAGCCTCAAAGGCAGCAGAGAGTCACAGTGTGCATTTAATTCCGTAGCCCCCTGACTGCCCTCTTTGGAAACACAACTCCTTAGACATTACATTGTCTGTTCTCTTTCTAGACTGTACGCTGCAGGAGGACAGGCATTCTGCCCACCTTCTCCTCTACTATAAGCAGGGTGCCTGGTACACAGTAGGAACACAACCAGTATTTGTTGATTTAATAACCGATTGACTGATAGGTTGAACCCTGACTTTGTCACTCACTGGCTGAGTAACTTTAGATAGGTTTCCGAGGTCCTTTGATCCTCGCTGTTCACACCTGTAAAATGGCAGGGTTGCTTTATGAATACATAAAACAGTGCACGTGAGGCTCCTACCACTGCTTGGCACTTCAGAGATGATCGATAAACAGAAGTTTTAGTGCCCACTTTCTCAAAGGAGGCGACATTTGTGCCAGGTTGGGAGGGTTGAGTAGAGGTTTGCTGGGCGGCGAAGAATAATGGAGACATTTCACACAAAGGGAACAGCAGGCGCAAAGATACAAAGATGTTAATGGGCCTGGCACATTCAGTGAACATTGGAAAACTAAATGCCTGAGCATAGAGTTCTTATAAGGAAATAGTAGCAGGAGTTGAAACTGGAAGCCTGATTTAGGGTCAGTTGGTGAAGGACCTTACCGTACCACACCAAAGAGTTTGGACCTCAGCAGGTGGGCACCAGGAACCTAGTGTAGACCAGAGAAAGACACAGGCGACCAGCTGTTCAGCATGTCTTTAATTTATCCTGCAAGCACTTGGTAAGGGATGTGTCCTTTTTCACGAGATTTTTTGGCAGGGCCTGGCCAGTGCTAAGTCAGTGCACACCCATCTTGCCAACATTCGCAGAACCAAGGAAACGGGAGGCTTGAGTTACAGTAAATTGCAAATTGGTGTCAGCAATAGCCACCCTCAGCTCTTCAAACCCTCTCACTTCTAGGGGAGCCCGCACACCAGTCCTTTCCCACTCCCTGATGCTCTGCAGGCAGCAGAGGCTGGGAGGCCTCACCGGGCATACCTACCTCTGTTACCGGTGTCTCACAGAGCCCCTTTCCCAGAGCCTCCTAGCTGCCACTGGCGGTCCCAGCACCCATGTCCTATCCCTGGCGGATGCTGGTCTGATCGCAGCCTGCCCCAGCTGATGTGACTGTTATACTCCAGAATCGAATCTGGCCTCTACTGTTCGTCTTTCCGGTTTGGCAGCTAACCCTTGCTGGCTGGAACGCTTCCCTCTCCCATCTGTGAGCAAGCAGAGTCCCCCAGGCAGGAAGCTGCCAGGGCCCAAGTGTGTGTGCTTACAAGTATAGGCAAGTCTCAGAACGAGCCCTCCACCAGCCAGCGCCAGATGCTGAAAATTCTCAATCCACACATCGGAAAATGGTTTGACTTAGATAGAGGTACTGCCAAGCAGCCAGATCAAAGGCTTGGAAGACAAATCGGCATAAAACAGAGGGGGGGAAATCCCGCACTTTGATTCAGAAATCCTGGACAAGAAATCTCTATGTCCCTGGTCCTCACTACTCTTGTCTAAGCATGAAATCGATGCATGGAGTTCTTTTTACCAAGCTCTGCAGGCACAGGCGTACATTTTTATATACACATATGGCAGGGGGTCCGGCGTTTGTTCTCTGAGCCTCCTCTGTTACCAACTCCCAGCTAGTTTACCACCCACGGGGAATAGCGAGGGAAGCCGGAGAACTCAGAACACAGCTCAGAGGCAAGAGTGCAAAGGGCAGAAGCAAGGAGCCCAGGCCAGTTCCTCCGGGAGGGGACAAAGGCCAGACCCCAGGAGAAACCAGAGGTTAGGCACAGAGTGCAGAAGGGACGGAAGGTGCCGCCTGGTTCAGAACAGGAGGTTAGTTCTCAGCTCTGCAGGCTGTGGCCGCCACAGACACAGAGGGCGGCTCTCTGCTTCGGGTCCGAAATGATTTCCTGAGAACCAGTTATGTGCCGGGCACTGTTAGAAATGGGGATATAGAGGTGAGTACTACGTCACTGTTCTTATTAGCTGTCACGATAATCACAACAGGTAGATATTATCCATCCCATTTTAGATATCAAGACACAGAGGCCTGGTGACGGAAAAGGCCGTTATAAAGGCAGAGCCCTGCACTAGGCTCCTCCAGGGATGCAGAAATGAATTTTTTTAAATCAAATCATGTACATCAATTGCCTAGCACAGTGCCTGCCAGTTAGCAATAGGCTGCAAATATTCATTCGCTTCATAATTTGCAAGGAACTGCCTCGTACATTGTCTTGTTTGATTCTCCCTTTTACTTTATTTAATATTTATTACATGCATTTACATATGGGCAAAGCAGTTCAGAGTGTTTGAGTACTTGAGTAAGATCACACCTGCAGTAATTGTAGAACTGAGATAGGAAGCGAGGTGTCCCGGCCCCAAATCCCTCGCCCTCTCTGTGCCATTCACAGTCACGGACTTGTTCAAGTATTTGACAATCCGTTTTTTAAAGCAAATAACTGTAACAACGCAGCCAGCTGAAAGTGCTCTTATAAAGACACGGGATGCTTGGGGGACAGGAGAGCGGGGAGCTCCGCACCACGTCAGGACCACAGGGCGTGAGCACTGGAGGGACCACAGGGATTCTGAATGCCGCTCCTTTCCATTTTGGTGATGGGAAACTCAGTCTCAGCGTGCTCCTCACTAACAGGGAGGTGAGACCAGAGAAACTCAGGTTCTTGGTCTGGCCTGGCCCACCACACCGGCGCTGTGACAGCGAGGACTGACTCCAGGAGCACTGCTCCCTCTTTCCCAGGCACCCCCGCACACCTGGGTGTAAAGGAGAGAGCGGGAGAGCGCTCACCCTTCCCTTCCTCACCCCTCTTCCCTCCCGCCTCCCTCCCCTGGCCTCCTCTTCCCTCTCCCCAGCACCTAGCAGGGAGCCATCTTTTCATCATAATGACGGGCAGAAAGGTCTGGGCAAGCAGGTCCCCAAGGTGCCACTGGACCAGAGGGCATAAAATATTTAGCAGCTAGTGTTGACAAGAAATGGGTTTTAGGAAATTGAAAATTCCCCTGTCGCTTTAGAGTAAACTGTGTTCTTGATGCAGCTGCAGGCCGCTGGGCCTCTGCGCTCCGAGAGCGCTGGCTGGCCAGGGGCTCTGCTCTGCCTCGGGCTCCCTGGTTCTGTGAGGACAGAGAGGCCCAGGCTGGGAGCGAGGGAAGAAGAAGACTTTAGGAAGCAGGGCCTGAGGACTGTGCTGGGGAGGAATGAGAAGGGACCTGCCCCATCCTGAGAATGGCCCTGAGCTAAAGGAGCAGGTGAAGGTGACCACATCTCCCGTGCATACTGTTCACTGGGATTGCTTTTTACATTTGTAAACCGCACATGTACATAGTAGGAAATAGAAAAAGTTAAAAGTGACAAAGAAGAAAGTTAAAATTACTTCCAATCCTAATACGGTTAACTTCTTGGTGTATATCCCTCAAGCTTTTAATCTCCCCTCTATCCATAATCCATCCAATTTTTTATATTTTCCCCCAGTTGGGATCACACTGTACTTACAGTTCTGTGACCTGTTCTTTCAACATAATACATGGCAAACAGTTTCTGATGTCATTAAATATCATGTATAACATTTATAATTGCTACACAGGATATTCTAACTTATGGGTGAACTAAATGTACTATAATTTATTTAGTCAAATCCCTGCCGTTAGGCATTTTAATTGGTTCCAGTTTTTCACCATTATTAAAAATGGCTGTGATAAATACTCTTGTAGACAATGCTGTACAAGATTAAATTCCCGGAAGAGAAATTTCTTGTCTAAAGGTATACGTTTGTTTAAATAAGCCCAAATTAGACCAAATATTTGCCAACCGTTTGTAGGGGGCTCAGGAACCTAAGCTGAGGTGTCGCTAGGGATCAAGTAAACAAATCACGTGAAGGCAGCACCTGTGAGCACTTCCCACCCCTGTGCAGTGTGGCTGGACCTCGGGGCACAATGCGCAAGGGCTTCCCTTAGGGCCAGCTCCTCCCAGTGCAAGATATCCAACAATCCAGCCTTCATTTCCACTCAACAAAGCATTCCTCACCTCACCCATACCTGCCGGCTGCCATTCCTGCATTGCGTGCCCATCTGCAGGCTCACCACGGTCCCTTCCAGCTTCCCAGACTGGCTCAGTGGAGGCTCAGACATGGAACCCAGGACCTCTGAACCCTATCCTTCCATCATGGACTCCATTAATCCCTTCCGGGAGCACCTGTTCTCCACGGACCCACGCCATTATCTAGAGCAGGCCTTCGCAAACTTCATTGTGCACGGGAGTCACCCAGGGATTTTGTTTAAATGTGGATTCTAATTCAGTTGGTCTGGGGGAAACCTGCCGTTCTGCATTTCCGGCTAGCTCCCAGGGACTGCCAGGGCTGCTGCTCTGGTGATCACAGTGCAAGGAGACAGGATCCGGCAGTAATTTCCAGCCCCACGTTAGAGTCAAACAAGAGGCTTTTGAAATCATGCCAGGGCCCAAGCCCCATACCCAGGGATCTGATTTAATTGACCAGGGAAGGGATTTGAGCGCAATACTTTCTAAAATCACTGCAGGTAATTTGAATGTGCGGTGTGCCCAAATGTGAGAATCACTCGTCAGGAACTATGTCAGACAGGGGCCGTAGTTATTCTGTCTTTATATCCCAGCACCTAGCCACATGTCAGTCCATGAACTCAAGAACTGAGAAGGCATTTTCATACAAAAGTCTCACCCACATTTCATGAAGAGTTTCTCTTAAGCCTCCGGGGAACGCCTGCTTCAGCCTCCAGGCCCCCTCTGCCTTCCGCTCCCACCCGCATAGCATTAGCTGCTGTTGTCTGAGCACTTCCTGCAGGCCAGGCATTCAGACTATAGTCGTTCCTGTTTCACAGATGTGAATATTGAGACTCAGGGAGGCAAAGTAACCTGCCCAAGGGCCTAACTGGTAGGGCTAGGATGTGAACCCAAGCCTATTTGACTCCTAAGTCTGTCTCTTGCCTACTTTTTTCTTTGTTTCTTTGCTTTTTTTTTTTAATGTTCTTCATGTGTTGCCAGTCTAATGGAGACCATCAGATGTCTCAGGGGTAGCTCTTGCATGCTTTCACTCTGATCAGGGGCCTGATGTCCACTGTTGATGACAGGCTGCTGTGAGGCTCAGGCAGGACCACATGGGAAGGCACTTGGGACACTGTTACAGGCTATAGGGGGTGGGGGATGATTAGTGGTGTGCACCTTCCCAGGCATTTAGGTGTTGGTGTCTCCATTGTCAGGTTCGCTTGGAATGGCCCACAGACTTAGCCATCAACCCAATGGACAACTCTCTCTATGTCCTCGACAACAACGTGGTCCTGCAAATCTCTGAAAACCACCAGGTGCGCATTGTCGCCGGGAGGCCCATGCACTGCCAGGTCCCCGGCATCGACCACTTCCTGCTGAGCAAGGTGGCCATCCATGCAACCCTGGAGTCCGCCACCGCCTTGGCTGTCTCACACAACGGTGTCTTGTATATCGCTGAGACTGATGAGAAGAAGATCAACCGAATCAGGCAGGTGACCACTAGCGGAGAGATCTCACTAGTTGCTGGGGCCCCCAGTGGCTGTGATTGTAAAAACGATGCCAACTGTGATTGTTTCTCTGGAGATGATGGTTATGCCAAGGATGCTAAGCTGAACACGCCATCTTCCTTAGCCGTGTGTGCTGATGGGGAACTCTATGTGGCCGACCTTGGGAATATCCGAATTCGGTTTATTAGGAAGAACAAGCCCTTCCTCAACACCCAGAACATGTATGAGCTGTCCTCACCAATCGACCAGGAGCTCTACCTATTCGATACCAGTGGCAAGCATCTATACACCCAAAGCCTGCCCACAGGAGATTACCTATACAACTTCACCTACACTGGGGACGGCGACATCACACTCATCACAGACAACAATGGCAACATGGTGAACGTCCGCCGAGACTCTACGGGGATGCCCGTCTGGTTGGTGGTCCCAGATGGCCAGGTGTACTGGGTGACTATGGGCACCAACAGCGCCCTCAGGAGTGTGACAACACAAGGACACGAGTTAGCCATGATGACATACCATGGCAACTCTGGTCTTCTGGCAACTAAAAGCAATGAAAACGGATGGACGACATTTTACGAGTAAGTATCAAGTAAGGCCATTTAATGGCTTTGCTTCATGAGATGTATTATAGGATTAGAGGTGAATTGATGGAGTGTTTATTTGGGATGCAAACCATTACCTATAATATGTTCTGTATGTTCATATTCCAGATGATTGTTTCTAGGAAGGAACATGGTTTAGTGGAAAAGCCCTGAGCTTTGTAATTAGAGGAGCTGGGCTTGAATCCCAGCTTTCTCATGGAATTAACCTCTCACAGCCTCAGTTTCCACATCTGTAAAATGGAAACAATGAATACCTTCCCAACATACCACATAGAGGTGATGTAGGTGAAAAGTACCTGATAGAGTACTAGCATCTTCGTATGACCACTCTCCAGAAATATGGCAATGAGAAAAGGAACAGTTCTATGTGGATGAATTGTCCACGTAATCAAAGCTCACATCTTCGAGTGTAACTTTTTTTTTTTTTTTTACTTTAACCATTTTGGATGGAACTTATGAAGTGCTTTATGTGCCTCCCTTCTCAAACACATTATATAGACATAGTAAAAATTTTTTATGAGTCAAGGCCATTAATAAGGAACACCCACAATTGCATATTATGCTGTAATATGAAAACAGCTTCAAGGAAGGGAGGCAGTGAGGCTACTGAATTCTTTGCCCCTGTCCAGAATGATTCTAAACTTTGTTTATTAGCTCCTGTGTCTAAGTGGTGTAGTTTTACTGCTTTCTCCCTCAGCATGGCACTACTGCGTCACTGTTTGTTTCCACAGTGGGCACCACCGCCCCTCCTGCCCCAGTGGCTCACTTCCCTTGTCTTCATCCAGGGTAGGGCTTCTCCAGAGGTCTGGTCAGAGAACCAGAGCTCAGTTTATTCTAATTCTATTCAAAATCAAATGTATCTGAGGCGTTTCTCTAAGAACTGTTTTAATCAATGGACTTTGTAATATCTCTTCTAGTTCGATTTTAAGCTCCTTTTTGAGGTCTTAGCCATATTCCAGACAACCAAGACTGCCGAACATGTGACAATCAGATAAATATGCAGAAGATGGGAAAGGAACTAGCCTTGTCGCACATCAGATACGGGCCAGGAGCCACACGATCGCGTTTAATCCTCCCATCAGCTCCAGGAAATGGGTGATAATATCCGTTTTACAGAAACTGAAACTGAGGCCCAGGGAGGCTCATTCGCCCACTGTTGTGCAGTGAGAACACGGCCGGGCCGGGATCACAGCCAGCCTGCCTGATGCCAGGGCCCGTGCCCTCTCAGCCCTGCCCCGCTGCCTGCTGCCGTTTGCTCATCCCAGGTGAACTCTGATCTTTGAGCCGTGAATTTTCCTGAAGCTTCACCAAGCGTCAGTTTCTCACAGACCTAGAATCCAGAGGAAAAGGACCTGAAATAAACTTTTAAATATAATTTGCACCCAAAAATGTCACAGCAATTTGTACAAAGTTCACTGGCTAAATTCCTTTCTCCAAACAAGGGCCTTGTTAATTATAAAGAAAAGACAAAGATCCAGGAAAACGGCAATTACCTTGATTAACTCACCGAAATGGAAATACGCTAAATAATTCAATTTTCCTCCGTTGCCCGATGGAAGTCTCTTATATATTATTTAGCCAATACAGGGATTTCTTTGTCAGAGCAAGTTGGTGCACTCAGTTCCCCGGGTCACCCTCTCTTCCCAAACTGAATACTCACACATCCCTAACTCCCTCTCTGCCAACCTGAAATCCAAAACCATTTCCTACAAACCTACCAGGTAGGATCCCATTTCCCCCCCCTGGCTGAAATACACAGCCAGAGGTCATATTTTATTAAGAAGGAAAATTTAGTACAGTTGCTTTTTATAAAATTGTGTTTGGAATTCCAATGTATCTACCAAATAGCATTACCCAGGAGTGGACGATAAAAGCCCTCAAATAAAAATAGAAACTCACTTTTTCTGTGCCAGGCCGTTTCACATGTAATCTTCACAGCAGCCTCAGACAGTCCAAATTATCATCCCCGTTTTCACAGATGAACAGACTGAGGCACAGAGAGATTCGGTAACTCGTGTGTCTAAAATCACCACGAGCACATGGCAAAGCCAGAACACAAATCTGTGTTCTTTTAACTACGCTCACTGGGGTCCCCTTAAGTTCTCTGTGACTTACCTGTATGACAGGGATTGAAGTCGTGTCTGTTTCATAGGGATAGTCTGAGGCTCAAAATGCCAAAGAGACAAAATATGGAAAGCTCAATGTCTTACCCCTCCTAAGTGCTCGAATGTAGCTGCCGCTGCTGTGTTTTTTCAAGCCATCCTAGTGGCAGTAGCAGGAATTGCGGAAATGTTGTTTGGGCATGAAAAGTGTTCCCCGCGGCAGGGAGGGGAGGGGCAGCTGCAAGCAAACTAATCAAGGGAACAGACAAAAGTTGCAATCGAAGTAGGTCGGGAATCAGAGGTCAGACCACAAGAGCAGGATCAAGTGTCAGGGCTCAGGGATCAGAACTACGAAAGGGCCAGGTCCCTGAGAATATCCAGTATGGGCTGGGAAAAGGCATGCAGAGCGGGTGAAGGAAACAATGGTTCAGCTCAGATTGTGAACACAGTAAGGGTACCAAGTGGCCCCTCTCTCTGGGCGATGGCCATATTACTCAGGGCCAAGCAGGCTGGCTTCAGACCAAGTCTCAACCAGACAGAAATAACGCCCGCTTTACCCTATGTCAGGGCCCAATATTGTGCGGACCAGAGAAACTAAATACTGAAAGTAAAAGTACTTCCCAAACCGTGACACTCCCAAGAAGTCAAGGTGTGATATTATTATCATTGTGGTGTTTCTTAACATAGATTTGGACAGATGTTTCCAATCCACCATTGTTCCGGTGAATTTTCTACTTTTGACTTTTGGCTCCCGGAGGCAGCTTAGTGGATTCCAACCCAACTGCTCAAATATTTAAAAAGAAAAAAGAATCAGCCCAGGCTTGCCTGCGACATGGGCTATTACTGAAACAAATTTTAAGTTGGCTTTATCGATCCTCTCAACAGATTAAATAATACATGTAACATAAACATCACACACTTCAGAGCAACTTGACTTAAAGAGCTGACAGTTCTAGAAAATCAAGGTTTGTTTCCTTCCCTCAGCCCACAGATCTGCTGGTAAAAAACTTCAGAGGAATCTATAATGCAACCTTCATCTCCAGTGTGTGGCATCATTAATTTCAGACTTGGGCTCCTGGGCAGATGGCATTTGATGGCTAAGAAGACGGCCTGATGAGCGTGAGGCAGGTTCCAAAACTGGTTCGCTG
Organism: Mormoops blainvillei; assembly: GCA_004026545.1. NCBI lineage: Eukaryota > Metazoa > Chordata > Mammalia > Chiroptera > Mormoopidae > Mormoops > Mormoops blainvillei. The sequence continues at coordinate 200,676 of PVJD01001537.1, read as the reverse complement.
AGTAGGCATGAGTGATCAGTTTCCCCAAGTTTCCTAGGGGGAAGCAGTGCTGGCATCCCATGACAGCTGCTTTCATAGCTATTGTCGCACTGAACTAGTGCGAGACCCTTACTAATAAGCTGAGGACTTGCCACCTAGTAGGTGGTCAGGGAATAGTTTATGAAGGAAGTATAAATTCAGGAGGGAAAGGGGATAAAGAAGGGAAGAAAAAATATGATGCAGTTAGAAAAATACTAGATTCTAATCCCAACTTCAGCACTGTCATTGCTCCCAGCAGATCTAGAATTCACCTCAAAAGGTTCAGATGAAGAGCCTTGGCTTCTGGGTTTTGCTGAGGATGTAAGAGCTACCAAGAGTATGTTTCCAACCTTACAAAGAAAATATCCCAGACAAACGGCAAATTCATGAGTTTTCCTTGAATCCCTTCTCTGAGGTCACAGGGCAATAAACTGACCAAATCCACGGGGAAGCAGGCTCCTGAAGATAAAGACATGAGCACTAGCTTACCTGGGTAAATGCAGCCAGTCGCCAGTACGGAGAGTTCAGCAAAGGTGGTTAGTAAATTTATACAGCCTAAGTGTAGAGTGGCAAGAGCGTATGAAACCCTTGAAGGCTGCAACAATTGGGAGAGTCCACATTCTCTTCAGAGCGTTCCTCCTCAAACTCTACCAGCTACTCTCAAAAAAAGAGTAGGGAAAGATGTAAGGAAGTGAAGCGTGCCTGGTAGAATGCCTGCGGGAGGCGAACAGCAGGTGCTGGAGGAGGGGCACAGACACCTGCCTGCTCCACCCAGGCTCTTCTCGCCATACAGAACAAAAGCCTTAATCGGTGGCAAGCGGGGCAACTAACGCTACCCTCCTTGGGTACTGACGGAAACCCATTACAGTTGAATGAAGGGAGAAGACATTTTAGAAAGTGCTTGTGGGCGGGGGGTAATCTGCAACGGGCCCAGAACTGCAGCCTGAAAGGGGGCAGGAACACCAAAGAGGCCGCACTCCTGAGGCCCAGGGACCCGTGGGTACATAAGACTGAGGCGCAATCAGAGCAACAGAGAGCTCTGCCCAGCTCACCAACCCCTACCACTGGCTAAGAAGCTAAGCACACGATGAAAAGCAGAACGGTACTAGGAAAAGGGCAGGAAAGGGACAAGAGCACGGAAGAGACTCTACTCTCTCTGGCGAGCAGCACCAAGAGGGAACCTAAGGCTGAGGACAGAGTCAACATTGAGGGGGAGAAAATAGTTATACACCCTAAACGCAAGGTGGCTAGAGGAATTTTAAAGGCTGTAATGCACTACGGTTAGCCATAGAAACAATAAACTTCAAAGCCTGTCCAAATCCTAACTGGAGTAACTCATACACCCCCACTGCAGTCCTAGCAGAAGGAAAGTTATACCCACCTTCAGGCATCAAACCTGTTACCTCAGCCTCTACCGCGCTACACAAGATGTGACACTTTCAACTGAACATACAAACATGCAAAAAAAAAAAAAAAGACACTCCCAAGAGACAAAGGAATCGTCAGAACCACACTCAGTTATGACACACAGGTGAAAACTCTCTTTTAGGGATTTTAAAATAACTATAATTATATTACAGTCTGTAATGGAAAAGGTGAACCATATATAAGATCAGATGGATAAATTCAGCAGAGAGTTTAGGAAACTAAAAGAGAGTAAAATGGAAATGCTAGAAATGAAAAGCCCAGTTACCGAGATGAAGAATGCCTATGATGGGCTTATCAGTAGGCTTGACACAGCTGAGGAAGAAGATGGGTCAATAGCAATTACCCGGTTTCTCAAACAATAATCCTAATGTTGAACAATAAGACTGAATAAATTGCCCTGGCATTCAAAAGACTACTTGCGGTTCACTTTAGATTTAACAGAAGTATTCTTAGTTCCTATTTAGATACAGTTCAAGTCATTTGAACAATGACTTCTTTTTGGATATCTACTCGCAGTGATATAAGCTCCGTGTGGTGAAGATCACCCACATACAGCAACTGTTTTGTTTTGTTTTGTTTTGTAACAGCTTTATTGAGATATAATTCACATATAATAACATAGCACCTATTTTCAAACAACATTCAAAATTATAATTGTAGTCCAAGTAGCGCTGACCCATGTGGCTCAGTGAGATGGGCATCATCCCACAAAGAGAAAGGTCACCAGTTTGATTCCCCATTAGGGCACATGCCTGGGTTGCAAGTTCAGTCCCAGTCAGGGTGCATATAAGAGGGAACCAATCGATTTTTCTCTCTCACATCAGTGTTTATCTCCCTCTCTTCCTCCCTTCTCCACTCTATAAAAATAAATAAAGTTTTTTAAAATTATAATTATAGTTCAAGTAAACTCTGGACCTATTTTAAAAATAAACTGAAATATGACTACTATTGTATAGGCCAAAGGACAAATCATTAAATGTCCCACAAAAAGCCTTGAGATGGATCTTTTGTCCAATACTAAAACACATGCTACCAAATTGGAATGAAATTGTGGAACTGAGGTCAAATTATGAAAGTAAAAGTACAAGTCTTCAAAAACAAACAAACGAACAAACAAAAAAGAAATTACCCAGACTGAAATACAAAGAGAAAAACAAGTGGAAAAAAAAACAGAACTGGATATCCAAGAGCTGGGGGACAACATCAGCCGGTCTACTCTACACGTAATTGGAATTCCAGGAGAAGAGAGAAGGAGTAAGCCAGAAGAAAATACTTGGTCTAGACTTACCCAGTAGTAATGACAGGCACCAAACCGCAGACCCAAAAAGCTCAGAAAATACCAAGCAGAATAAATACACACACACCCAGGCATATATTCAAACTGCTAAATACAAAGAAAAAGAGAAAATTGAAAGGCATTTCATACAGAGGAATGAAGATAAGAATTACAGCAGATTTCTCATCCGAAACCATACAAGCTAGAAGAGAGAAGTACTGAAAGATTTTAAAAAATTGTCAACCCAGAATTCTATAACTAGCAAAAAAAAAAAAAAAATTGAAATGTTATAGAAGTATAGGCAGGGAAAAGGGACCCAAGAAAGGATGGTGAGGCATCCGGGAACTGAAAGTAGTGAAAAACCACGACCAACCATCAGGCCGAAGGGCAAAGCAGGGAAGGAATAGGATATTGGTACTGAATCCCATTGGGAGCTAAACACCATGAAGGAGAAGCTGTTGGGTAGAAGCTGTAATTGCAGGAAGATGCAACCACTATCAGAAATATGGTACTGAAGGAGATGGGAGAAAAAACTTCTCTCAGTCTCCAGTCTCTTTGCCAGTGCCGCCATTGACTGCATCTAACCAGAAGCAAGCCAGCAAGAGGACCCCAGTGATACAGTCTGTGAGGATCAGCTCTTCTGGGCGCAGAATGGATCTGAGGGGAGAACAGAGAATAACCAGCACAAACACACACCGGTTCTGTAACACTGTATACAGAAATGTCAGACCCAGGATTCAATCCCAACTCAGCCCGAACCCTTTCCACCAAATGCGCTTTCTGCCAGACACACTGCCTCGAGTACATTATCAATGAAAGAGAAGACCTTCAGTGTGGGGTGAGCTAAAATTTAGAAATCCTGAAGGCTAGAATTCACTGTTGGGACTTAATTCTATGGGAAGTGAGCAACCAGTAAAAGTTTTTATTGCAGGCCAAAAAGTATCCTGGTTCTGATACAGTTTTGAAGAAATTGATCACGCAGTGGCACCATCTATTGTAGTGACCTGAGACTAAAGGAACTATCCATGGGCTATTCCTCTTGTCGCTGGTGGTGGTGTTTGAAATAATCATAGAAGAAAGTCCTAAAAATTAAACCTTTTATTTTCCAAACCAAGAAGTCCCAGTCATCAAAAGTTACTATCAGAGAGGCAACTTGGCATTTCCCTCCATAGCTGCACAGTGAAGAGGTTTGAGGCGTGAAGTAGTGAGTGTGAAAAAGAAAGCCTTACAGTGTCTGTGTGAAGATACCCTTTAGTGGTCCTCTTCTGAGAGCCAGGTTCACAGCTACTCTATAAATCTTTAATGTTTTCTTTGCCTGTGCTCCAAAGATGCTCTGGGAAAGTGAAGCGAAGAAAAGTCAGTGGAAGGAAATAATGAAAAACCAATCATCTGGCCATCTCCGTGATACCCCTGTGTGGGACTGGCATCACTGAAGAGCCGGTTACAGTGGTATCAAAGCAGAGCATCTTGAAGAGAAAACTGTCAATCTTCTTGACCGAGATTTCCAAACACATCGTTTTCTTTAACATAGTGATAAACACAAAGGTTTTGATTTGAAACAACATCATTTTTATGGGAAGCCTGATGAAAGACCACATGCTTTTTTGAATCTATATTCCTCTGCTAGCTGCGTGATCTCAGGCAAGTTACTTCCCCTCCCTGAACCTCAGCTTCACCAGTCGTAAAATGACGATAATAATGCCTACCTCAAAAGATGGTTATGAGCACAGTGGTTGGTACCTAAACAGTACTTTGTGAATATTAGTGAACTTGACCTTCCTCATATAGAAGCGGGGAGTTAAAAGGGTGGGGTTCTTAGTTATTCTCAGCCCACCCCTTAGTAAAAAACAGTGTCTACTATTTATTCATTCATCCAAGAAATATGTATTGAGTACCTTTTATATGCTGGGTACTCCTCTAGGTACTGAGAATGCAGACAAGGTCCCTCTCTTCATGGAACTATATGCTAGTGGGCAGAGACAGACAACAAGTAAACACGTAAGCAATATAATAAGTATAATGAAGACAATAAGATAATGTGATAGAGAGGGGAGAGCCTTTTTCAGAAAGGGTGATCAGGAAAAGCCTGAAGTGATGACTTTTGAATTAAAGCATGGATAATGAAAGGAACCAGCCATACCCGGATTGGAGGGCAGAGCATTCCCAGCAAGAGAAACAGTAAGCGAGAGCAGCGCAAGCCTGGTTCGAGGTTGGCATGTTTGCAGAACAGAGCGGATGTAATGGAATGCAGGCAGCGTGGAGGAGTAGGGTTCAAAGTGCAATTGTAAAGAGGCAGGAAGGAGCAGGGCTTTCAACCAACGCTCATTCGCATTATTGAGCAAGGTCTGCGGATACATCAGTGACCACACAAAGGCCCTTCCCTCAGGGGTTGACAGTCTAGCGGAAGAAGTCTCATTGGGTCCTGCAGGCCCTAGAAAGCATTTGCATTTCACTTTAATTATGTTGCCGTGTTCAATCTTCATAATCAAAATCTAAGATAGCTATTATTTTCCTCCTTTTATAGAGGAGGAAACAGAGGTTCCCAGAGGTTAGGTTATATAACCTGCCTGAAGTGTATCATTTGTGGTGAGGGTTGATGGTTCAGCAGGAGAACAAACCGCATGCCCGTCCTCGAGTCACGTTGCTGGCAAGTGTAGAGCCTGGGTTCAAAGCCTAGACCATCTGGCTCCAAGGACCTTCCCCCAACGACACGTTCCTTCATTCTTCTCGGTTGGAAAGAAAAAATATTTGCCAGTACGATAAGTAAAGCTATGACAAACGTAACTAAACCATTATCCAGGGATCACCCAGTCGCGGGGCCAGAGTCTGAAGCAGCCACTTGGAATCCAGAGAGTGCAGAGAACTGTCGCCCTACCCCTTGCCGGGCAGCAATGGTCCCCTTCTCTTAGCACCTCTGCAGCAGGAAGAGAAATGGCTCCTCAGAGGGGACCACAGGGCACAGGTGTGCAGGGCCTCGAGGACGGGCAGCTCCTGTCCTTCCCAGCAGAGGCGGGGTCAGCAGGGTTCTGACGGAGCAGTGGCAAGCACTGGGCCTGCAGCAGGGAGGCCCTGAGGCACGCCCCAAGCCCCGGAAGGCACCGCGATGAATGAATTGGCTGTTCTAGTCGATGTCCGCTTAATGAAGACATCCAGTCCTCCTAACGGACAGTGTGAGGAGTGGAAATTACTGTTTTTCAGCCATCTTGTATAAAGTGAAAACCAGATCTTAAAGGCATGGGTCCTTTCCATTGTATCTTTTTTCAGGCTCAATTTAATTATGCATTACAGGCTGCCTTCCATAGCGATTAAAATTATCTGCCTTTATATGCAAAGCCCCTTTCTGTCTTGGGGAACAAAAACTCTAGGGAGATACCTCGGGAGCTTGCAAAAGTACCATTTAGTGAAAGCAGTCATTTCCGTATTTGTGCATTCAGCAGATGTTTATTATGCGCCTACTGTGTGTCAAGCCTCTGTCAGGTCCTACAGGAGGTAGTGTGGGAAGGAATCACGGTCTCCATTTTCCAAAAGAGCAGGAAAGAGGCCCCGCTCGTCCAATCAGGCACGAATTTATTTGTTCAGCCAACATTCCCTTTCTGTCTTCCCTGTGCCAGTTCCAACGCTGCGGAAGCAGAGATGAGCTGAGAGACAATCTTCCGGGGCCCCTTTGCCGGCAGGTGGTGGAATCCAAATTCCCAGCCTGGCTGCCTGACTCCACAGCCCTGCTGTGACTCAAACACTCCCAGGCCGAAGCAGGAGACAACCTGTTCATCGGCTATATTTTTTTTATATTCACCAGAGGATGTGTTTATTGATTTTAGAGGTGGCAGGGGAGGAGAGAGAAACATCAATGTGAGAGAGAAACATCAATCAGGTGCCTCCCATATACACCCTGACCAGGTATCAAACCTGCTACCTACATAGGTGCCCTGCCCAGGAATGGAACCCACAGCCTTTTGGTGTATGAGATGACGCTGAGCCATCTGAGCCACCCAGCCAGGTCCATCAGCTGTTTCAATAAGGGGGACACGTTTTATGAGAGAGCTGTGCCAGAGCCTCCCAGGAGAGGCCTGGGAGGGCTGCATGAGGTGGCATTTGAACAAGGCCTCGTTAGAAGTACGAGTGAAGTGATATCTGACCCCTTAGCAATAATCTCTCTATCAACTCTTATTTATAAGACTCTAACCCTCCTTTTTATTATACCTGCATGGTATAATAAAATGTTTTTTATCCAGTTGGGTCAGGAAATTAGATAGTTTGAGTAAGTAGTGTCATTAATAACGAGTATGTACAGGGATAACAGGTGTTCAGAGAACCAGACTAGACCAGCATCCATCCCATGAAACCGTTGGATAAAAATAGATCTTCCTGGTGATTTAAAAGATGACTCGGGATCTGACAGGGCTCAACTTACTCGCAGACCACAAATACAGTTAAGATGACCAGGGCAGAGCCAGTTTAGGAAGTCTTGATTTTGGGCATACCCTTGTAATAGTTTACTGAAAAGGCCTGGGGATCGATATTGGCAGATGTCGTATCATGAGACTCTTCTGTAAGTGTCAGTAATTTAAGAGGTCCTCTTCCCCAGATGGCCATGGTCACAAGTTCCCTGTGTGCTGTGACACTTCTGATACTGAAAATAATCAGGTTAATTATAGAAAATCTTGGGACATAAAGCATCTATATGTAAGCAATTAAAATCTACTTCCAAGAGATAATCGCTGTAGACATTCCTGTGAAATTCCTTCCTGTGCAAATACCCAGCAGCTGTAAAAGGTCAAAGAGAACAGCATCCTCTCCTAGAGTGACAGGGAGCAGAGCTCTGAGGAGCCTCCAGGTGGGAAGGGCCTCAGGACAGACCTTCCAGATCTTTACCCACAGCCTCGCCCTGCTTCCCAGCAGCCCTCTCTGAGAACCACTCCCTCATCCGGCTCCGAGGGGCACGCTGCACCTTCGACACTCCAGTCCCGGTTTCAGGCCACACCATCACCCCTCTCTAATCCGCACTGACCGCTTCTTACAAGAATCTGACTCAGTGCTCAGGAAGAAAAAGTAGAAATCATGACTGTAGGAAACAGGTTTGCACTGACCCGTAACTGCCTGTGGGCGAGCTGAAAGGAGTGGTGACAGTCCCACGGCCCTGCTCCTCCCAGCCCGGGCACAAGACCTCCGGTAGAGACCACCGCATTGCTTGTCATCTTGGAAAGGGCTTCCGTTTCCCTTCCTCGTGCCTCAGCAACAGAGATTCAGCTTCCCCAGGGCCCCGTGGCCCTTCCCTCAGAGTTAGTCTTGGGTCAAGGCCTGGGGTGAGTCATTCAAAAGACCTTTACCAGCACCTCCTCTGTGATAGACCATGTCAGGGACTGCCACCGTTCAGTGTAAAGAATACCACGCTCAGTACCAGGCACGGGGAAAGAAAGAGCTGTCCAGTGGCAGAGTCTATGCAGTGCCCAAATCTGACCTGCGGCAGAAGATAGCTCGGCAAAAGGCCTACGTAGTCTCACCTGTCAAGCCTCACCTGAAACCGAAGAAACTGCAGGGCCCAGAAATATGCAGGAAGCCAGGCCCAGCTAAAGGAGTCACAGAAGAGCTGGGACAGAGCTGAGCTTTTGGGCCTTTCATTTTCCCATCGGTAAAACCCTCAGGGGTCCGGGGGTGAGCTTTACCCCATTAGTAAAAGCGCAACAGGAAAAAAAGTCCAGCGGGGAGACCCAGAGTACATGAGGGAGACATGTGTGGATGAACCCCTGCTGCAAGCTGGAGCGTGAGTAGACGTCGGAAATATTGGCATCCGGCGCTCGCTGCGGCAGCACGTACGCCGACACTGGGATGATACGGAGATCAGTGTGGCCCCTGTACAAGGACGGCACGCAAATTCATGAAACCGAAAAAACATGCGGAAAACATATTTTTTCCGCATTCACACACAAGTGCAAAAAGGCTGTTTAAACCTACCTTTTGACACTTCGGCCTCCCCTAATTAAAAATAATAACTAAAATGAATAGCCTACCCCCTGCCACCTCCCAACTTCCATAGAGCAGGTAGGTGAGCACACACAACGGTCACTTGCGTACAGACAGTCCAGAAATGCTCGTTGAAGACAGAGAAGCAAGTGGTGGCTGGGAAGCAGAGAGGGACGCGTCGGAATTTTGACTGTACCACACTTACCTGTGTGCCCTTGAGCGGGTGACTTCACTATGCTGAGCCTCCTCCAAAAGGGAGATAACACGCACCTTTTAGACTGGTCGTGAGGAGGATTACATGATAGAATGTAGGCAAAGGGACTAGCACTGCACCGGGTACATTGGAGGTGTGCGATAATGGTAGGTACTTCTTTTATTATTATCAAGAGAATGGGGAAATGAATTGAGAGTCAATTACAGCACTTCAGATGGCCCACACCAGAGCAAAGCTGTGAGTTGTGAGAGCCGCTTGGTGCCAGACAGGCAGTTTCAATGGGAAGATGCGGCAAGAGCCTATCTGTTTAGCCTGCTTATGTGGCGGCAGAGTCCTGGTTTGAATTCAGAGTCCTCTTCTCCCAAGGATCTACAGCTTCCCAGGTAGCCCCATCTCCAGTGCTGTTCAGGTAAAATCTGTATGTCAGTTCTTGGGGGATTTTGAGAGGTGTTCAAGCATCGGGTTTGCCCACGTCAGCCCTGGGAGGCCCCCAGCTTCGAGACTCTGCGTCAGCCGTCCCACATGGTCACCATCATTTCAGCCTTCATGGGTGAATATTTGGTTTTAGCTACAGGGCACTTTCACATGTTCCTCACAGTAATCCCGCGAGGTAGGCAGGAGAGGGCTTATTGTCCCCACTTCATGAAGTTAGGAAAGGATGCCTCAGAGAGGTAAGTCGTTTTCCTGCAGCCAGATATCAGCAAGTGGAGCCTTATCCTGAAAACTATGTGCACAGAGATGTAGGAGACATGGAAATGTATCCAACCAGAAAGAAAAGCAGAACATGCAAAACTGTGGCAGGAGGTAAAATGTGCCGAGTTCCAGCTCTAGCACCATTCTATTTCTGTTACTCAGAAACACCCCTTGGTTTTCAGGTACGACAGCTTTGGCCGTCTGACAAATGTGACCTTCCCTACTGGCCAGGTGAGCAGTTTCCGAAGTGATACAGACAGCTCAGTGCATGTCCAGGTAGAGACCTCCAGCAAAGATGATGTCACCATAACCACCAACCTGTCTGCCTCAGGTGCCTTCTATACGCTGCTGCAAGGTAAGCCAGGTGGGGGCTGGGGCACTTTGAGGCAGAGGGGTGGGGAGACCCGTTTGGAAGAGGATTACACAAGAAACCAGCCGCGACTGGAGCTGCCAAAGAACAGGGAAGCTGTACGACTGGTCCCCTCCATACTGCCACCTGATTCGCAAAACACACTAGCCCGAGTCCTGTAAATTGTCTCCCAGAAGCTTCAGAGTAATATTTCATTGTCTCATCTCATTATTATCAGAACAAAGGGTAGAGAATCCATTAGCTCCTAATGGAGGTGACCTCACTGTTCTGCCATTCTAATGGCTCTCAGATTAAAGACTTACTCTCACACTGGTGCAGGCGAGGACAAAGGACAGAATAATTTCACCTAATTATGAAAGGGATTTGGGCATGGAGAAGTCCTTTCTGAAGCTCAGGTGAGAACAGCTTGTGCCTCTGCTAGGATTCCATAGAGAGGAGACACTTCCTCTCTGCATCCATCACATAATCCCTGATATGAGCTGATCTTTTACCTTTAGCTAAATCACATAGATGAAATAGTGATGTGAACTGTCTGCCTCAACCATTCTCACGGGATGTGGTGACTTAGAGTGGAGCTTGCAACTTTGTTGGACTTAGTAAACACAAAAAAAAAAGAAGAAGAAGAAGAAGAAGACATCAGCGGGAAAAGCCTTGCTTGGTCTGTCCCCAAGTCCCAAAAGCTTTGACACAAAGTAGTAAAAAGAACCTTGGACTGGGAGTCAAATGCCCAAATCCTAGTCCTGACTCTGCCATATCACCCTGACCCTTGATTTTCTTCTCTGGGAAAAGCAAGCAAGTTGAAGCCATGTCACCTGGGGCGGGTGGGGCAGTGCAAAGAGCAGGAGTTCTAGGGTAGACAGACTGGGATCCCTACACCTGCTGCACCAGTTCCTACCTGTGTGAGCTGGATGGAGCACTCTTCTCTGGGCCTCAGTTTCTGGGCATGGGGGCGTGGGAAGTGGGGCTCATTTATAATGCCTGCCTCACCAGGTTGCTCAGACCATCTCTTTAGACGACATGCATAGAGTGACCAGCATTGACCAGGCACATAATATTGCTCAGTAACTATTTGTTGGATTAATTAACTAATTAATTAACAAGCAGCTTGATTTGATTTGCCATAAGAAAATAATTAATATATTTTCATAACCACTTTTACTCCCAAATGTATCCTTGGGCCTTTAAAAACTCAAAGAACATGCAAAAACAAAAGAAAAGAAACTAGACCACCAGCTTCCACCATACACAAGAATAAACTCAAAATGGATTAAAGACTTAAATGTAAGTTACGAAACCATAAAAATTCTAGAAGAAAACATAGGCAGTAAAATTTCAGACATTTCTTGTAGCAATACTTTTTGCTGATATATCTCCTTGGGCAAGGGAAACAAAGGAAAAAATAAACAAATGGGACTACATCAAACTAAAAAGCTTTTGCATAGCAAAAGAAACCATCAACAAAATGAAAAGGGAACCCAATGAATGGAAGAACATATTTGCCAATGATACATCTGATAAGGGGTTAGTTTCCAAAATATATTGTAGAAAGAACTTACACTACTCAACACCAAGAAGACCAAAAAAAAAATTTTTTTAATAGGCAAAAGACTTGAATAGACACTTCTCCAAAGAAGATATACAGATGACCAATAGACATGAAAAAATGCTCAACATCACTGATCATCAGAGACATGCAAATTGAAACCACAATGAGGTATCATCTCGCTCCTGTCAAAATGGCTATCATCAGTAAATCAACAAATGATTGGTGGCAAAGATGTGGCGAAAAGGGAACTCTTGTGCACTGTTGTTGGGAATGCAAATTGGTGCAACCACTGTGGAAAACAATTTGGAGTTTTCTCAAAAGATTAAAAATGGAACTACCTTATGACCCAGCAATTCAACTTCAGGGAATTTATCCAAAGAAACCTGAAACACTAATTCGAAAGAATACGTGCACCCCTATGCTCATTGCAGCTTTATTTACAATAGTCAAGACCTGGAAACAACCCAAGTGCCCATCAGTAGATAAGTGGATAAAAAAGCTGTGGTACATTACACGATGGAACACTACTCAGCTGTAAAAAAAAAAAGAAGAAGAAGAAGGAAATCTTACCTTTTGCAACAGTATGGATGGACCTGGAGAGATTATTATGCTAAGTGAAATAAGCCAGTCAGAGAAAGACAAATACCATATGACCTCACTCATATGTGGAATCTAATGAACAAAATAAACTGACAAACAAAATAGAATCAGAGTCATGGATACATGGAACAGACTGACGTCTGTCAGAGGGGCTGGATGAAAGATGGTGAAGGGATTAAGCAAAAAAACAAACACACACACACACAAAACACAGAGACACAGACCACAGACAACAGTGTGGTGTGTGCCAGCGGGAAGGGAGGTAGGGGATGGATGGAGGTGGGCAAATGGAGGGAAAATGGGGACTTTGCTTGGGACGATGGGCTCACGATGCAGTGTGCAGATGATGTTTTGTTGAGTTGTACACTTGAAACCTGTATGGTTTTGTGAACCAGTGTTACCCCAACAAGTTCAATTTAAAAAGCTCAGAACAATAGCAGTTCTCAGTCAAAGAAAGAGAAACCAAGCCCTGGAATTCCCTCCCCACCAACTACTACCTATAGCAGTGGGCTGGGACACACCCCAGGTATTTATGCTCTGACTGGGTTAGTACCCAGACCACATACAGTTCCAAGCCAGCCGGGCTTCCGCCTGACCAGGGACAGCAAGGCCACCGATCACTCAGACATCTGGTCCCCCAGGCCCGTTTTCTTCCCTGTGGTTAAGAATTGTCTCACCCACTCCATACCTCCAAGCTGGTTTTGAGCAATTTTCTCAACAGTTAATGCAGGCTTTCTTATATATTTGGGCAACATTTTGAAATTCAGAAGTGCCATCAAAAAGGTTTTCAAATGTACCAGCAATTTAATAACCACTTTTCAGGAAGTGGTATGGGGCAGGGGAGACACACTGCCTGAAATGTATACAAAGACTTAAGTCACATTGCAATTTCAGAAACATTCAAATGTGAAAAGGAAAAGTACATATTGGAATCCAGGAGACATGGTACCTGTTCTCCCTCTTTGGCCCCTCTGCCAAGCTCCCTTTTCTGCTTTCGTACCAAGTCCAGAGGCTCGATTTTACAGTCGCCGCAGTAGTCTTTGTAAAAAGCTCTTTGGTTTCATCTCGTGTCTGAACTCCGGGAAGAAATGGGAGGTAGTTGCTAATGAGCGGCAGCCTTGGGCAGTCACAGCTCCCAGTAAACAGGGATCATTTGAGACGGGCCCATGCAGATGCCGTTCCAGCCAAAGTCACCATTAATGGACGTGTGTGGATTCAGCAAGAAGCCGCTTTAAAAGATAAATTGACACAGGCTTTTTCACCATTCGAAGGAAGTAAAATACAGATTGTCAGTGAATAATGCATTGTAGGTTGGAGGCAGATTTTAGAATTCCATGTGTGAGAGAGAAAAAGGGAGAAAATCGAGGGAGGAGGCAATGGGAGAGAGAGGGGCCAGCCTGATGCCATGTTAGCAAGGAAGGTGCATTGAGGGTTTCCTACCAAAACTACATCCTTATTGCCTGGCCTATATCTAGAGCAGTCCAGCCAACGTTTCCTAAGCCTGTGCAATAAAAGCAGTAAAAATAACTAACATTTTGGAGCAGTTATTGGCAGGAAGTATATTTTTAGTGTTTTACATTCATAGTCCTATTTAATCCTCACAGCAACCTGATGAAGTAGGTAGTACTAATTTCTCCCATTTTCCAAATGAAGGCAATGAGGCCCCGAGAAGTTAGGTAGTTTGTCCAAAGTCACACACCTAGTAGGGGCATGTGGACCCGGACAGATAGACTATAGAGGCCATTTTCTTAACGACTAATCTAAAGGCAATGGGGAGCAATTGGAGGACCATGAACATCCTAGAAAAGTTCACTATGACAGGTGTGTAAAATGGGGTAGTGGAGACAGAGATGACTAGATACGCGACAGTGACCAGCACAGGGCCAGGCACATAAAACTAGTAATAGCTAAAATTTGTGTAACACTTACCATATGCCAGATACTGTTCTCTGATGTTCATATTCAATCATCTCATTTACTCCTATGTGGTAAGGGTGCAATTATTAACCCCAGTGTAGAGATGAAGAAACAGAGGCATGAGAAGTTAACGATTAGCCCAAGGGCTTACAGCCAGAGAGTGGCAGAGCTGGGATTTGAACTCTGGTAGCCTGGCTCCAAAGTCCAGGCTCTTAATCTCAGTGCAGTGGTGCCTCTCACTGAAGGCACTGAGGTATTTGAGAATTCGGTCATTAACAGGGTGGCGAACCCTACATCCGTCAGCTCTAAGGCCACTAATGAAGCCCATAGAGAGGTTAAGGGGTATATAGGGGGAGGCATTCATTCTCACCAGAGGGACAGGGGAAGCTTCTGGGCAGAGATAACCTTTAAGCAGAGACTTTAAGGAAAGACTTGGGCTACCATTTATTGAAGAGAGGCGCAGTGCAGAGGCAGCAGCCAAGAAGGGGCAGAGGCAGGAGAATACAGCATAAGGTCAGAGACGGTATTTCCATTTTTAGAAGAGAATTCAGTGTGCATTTCACAGCTGAAATTTCCCTTTTTCTCCAGAAGCCCCTTTTAGCTAAAGATCTGAATTAAAACATTTTAACCAGATATAAAATTTCAAAATCAGATGTATTTTTTATTATTGTCTCATATATACATATACATATACATATACATATACATATACATATACGTGTGTGTGCGTGTGTGTGTATAGAGAGAGAGAGAGAGCAAGGGAGAGAGAGAGAGACAGAGTATCTGCTCCTTGACTTATGATGGGGTTATGTCCCAATAAACCCATCATAAGTTGAAAATATCCTAAGTTGAAAATTCATTTAATACACCTAACTTACCAAACATCATAACTTAACCTAGCCTACTTTAAACATGCTTAGAACACTTACATTAGCCTACAGTTGAAAAAAATCATTAAACACAAAGCCTATTTTATAATATAGTATTGAATATCTCATGTAATTTGTTATGTGTATAGCTTTCACACCATCATAAAGTCAAAAAATCATAAGTAGACCCATGTGAGTTGGGGACCATCTGTGTGTGTGTGTGTGTATGACAGAGATTTAAAACATATATATATGTTTAAGTGAAAACATATATATATGTTTCAAATCATATATATGTTTTATACCACATATATATTTGGCATTCTGTCAGTATTTAAGTATTGGAGTTATTTTTCATCTTGTTATAAAGAACATTGTTACCCTACTGTATACCAAGAACCTTAAAAATGGTCAACCCCTCTCTCTACTAATCCGACTATTAGGAGTCTATTTTGATTAAATACCCCAAAATGAATACTTTGACTTATCCAAAAAAAATTTTTTTAATTGAGATAAAATTCACATACCATAAAATTCACCCTTCGAAAGGGTACAGTTGAGTGGTTTTAAGTATACGTAAAAAGTTATGCAATTTCTCTAATTCTAGAAAATTGCTCCCAAAAAGAAACCCACACCCATTAGCAGCCACTTCCCACTCTGCCTTCCCCGCACTTCTACTTCCTGTGTCTGTGAATTGGCCCGCTCTGGGCATGTCAGTGTAAACGGACCCACGCACAGTGTGAGGCCTTTTGCGCCTGACTTCTTTCTCTTAGTATACTGTTTAAAATGTATTTATTTGCAGTGTTACATGTAATTAGGAAAATTGGCAACAATCAGAAATCTATTTGAAGATTGGTTAAATAAATTATAATATTTCTATACAATGGAATACTACTACGTACTCATTAACAAAACCTTCATGAAAAATATTCAACGATATAATAGTCATCCATGAAAAACTCAATAAGCAACGTTTTACACTATGAATATATTAGGAAATATCCTAAAATCTAGGAATATACAATCATATTTACAGTGGTTTCTTTGAGGGGGGGTTATTGAGATTATGGAGATTATGGCTGATCTCCCTTTCTTTTAAAGGTTTCATTTATTTATTTTTAGAGGGAAGGGAAGGGAGGGAGAAAGAAAGGGAGAGAAACATCCAGGTGCGGCTGCCTCTCGCATGCCCCTTACTTGGGACCCGGACCTCACCTCTGACTGGGAACCAAACCAGCGACCCTTTGCTTCTCAGTCCGACACTCAGTCCACCGAACCACACCAGCCAAGGCTGATCTCCATATTTTTTCTAGCTTGCTTCAATAATAATGTTTTTGTTTCTATAGCCAGAACAATAAACACATTTGAAAACCACACCACTGCCCCTGCCACACACACAGCCCCCTCCATCCTCGTCCCTTCTGAGCCAAGTCTGTCCCTCTCCTTCCCTCAGACCAGGTCCGGAACAGCTACTACATCGGGGCAGACGGCTCTCTGCGGCTGCTGCTGGCCAACGGCATGGAGGTGGCCCTGCAGACAGAGCCCCACCTGCTGGCCGGCACTGTCAACCCCACCGTGGGCAAGAGAAATGTCACACTGCCCATCGACAACGGCCTCAACCTGGTGGAGTGGCGACAGCGCAAAGAGCAGGCCCGGGGCCAGGTCACCGTCTTCGGGCGCCGGCTGCGGGTGAGCAGGACCCTCCAAGGAGGCCTCCACCTCTGGAGGCTGAGCCCCGGGGGGAAAGAGTGAAGAAGAACCTGGAGAACTGGGTTCTGTTCTTGAAACTGTCCTCGGGGGAGGAGGTTTTCTTGGGCCTGCAGTTTCCTCGTCTGTAAAAGGTAGAGAGCACGGCAGGCGAGTCACTTAATGAGTCTTGTACATCTTTTCCATTGTTGCCTGTGGCCGGATGACTGGCTTTGGTGTTAGTCAGGCCTGAGTTGCATTTCCAGCTTCCGTTATTTATTCCCTGAGTGAATTGCGGCAAATCCATTATCTCTTAAAGTCTCAATTTCATTATCTATAAAATGAGGAAGATAAAACCAATTTTACAAGTTGCTACAAAGGTTAGAAAAAATAATATGAAGTGCCTCATACGGAGTCTGGCCCACAGTCGATAACACCTACTCATGGGTTTGCTGCTATTGCCGTTCTTACTACTATTACTGTTGCTAGTATGTCCAGAAATTCCGTTTAGCTGTTTGGAACCTACCCGGATTCTCCAGTTTTTTTCCGGCAGTTATCCTTTCTAACTGAACAAAATGACCCCCACCGTAGCCGTCACTGCCAGTGGGTTGGCATCGGTGGCCTGACGTTTCAGGGTGCTTTTCAGTATGTGGGCGCCCCTGAACCAGCCCTTTCTCTGCCTCACTCGCATGGGTCCCTAGAGTGGGGCTTCTCTGCCCCAGGGCCTGATTACCCAGCTTCTCTTCTCTCCAGTTTTAGAAAGGAAGGGGGGCAGGGAGAAGGAAAGC
Source organism: Mormoops blainvillei (assembly GCA_004026545.1). Classification (NCBI taxonomy): domain Eukaryota; kingdom Metazoa; phylum Chordata; class Mammalia; order Chiroptera; family Mormoopidae; genus Mormoops; species Mormoops blainvillei. Next base: position 183,313 of record PVJD01001537.1, on the reverse strand, counting down.
AAAGGAACCAGCCCAGGCTTTCAGCACCGCCCCTTGGAGACCACCGGTGCGCCGTAGAGACTTGCCGAGCTGAGCCAGCCGTTCCTGACTCCTGGAAACCAAAGACGCATCACCAGTGCCATGCGGCTCGGGCTGTCTTGACCCCTGCCCTTTAGTCAAGAAGGCTCATTTAAGCCCCTGTTTCACATACGGGGCACCCCAGTTCCAGAGAGAAAAGAGACTGCCCCAGATTCACATAGCTAGGTGGTAGCAAGCACTAGAGAATAGGCGCCCTGTCTCATAGTTAAATTCTCACCACAGATATAGAAACATTAAGTGACTTATCCAATATCACACCACTAGAGCCAGAAAACTAGGCTTCCTGTCTTCTTGCAACAGCCAAGAACTCTAGCAACCGTCTAATGTGGGAAACAGCCTCCCACGAGTTCCCTAAGGAAGGCCTCTCTGTCCTTGTCCTCTGTGGCCTCACTGAGCCCCTGTCTGAGTTCCCCAACAGCACCTCATGGACGTGTCAGACAGTGTGCCGCTAAATGGAAAGTTTGACCCGGGCCACAAGCAACTCCTCCGAGTCTTAGATTCTTCTGCAAAACCCAGATAATATATTCAATATGACTAGCCAGGTGCCGGTAGACCCCAGGTGTTCTATAAGTGGCAGCATTTCGTGCTATTAGGATTTCCTCTCTGCCACGTGAACTGGACCAAAAGTTTCCCAGCCTCGAATTGGTCCCTCTCCCAGCTTGAGATTAACAGCGCTCCAAGGAGGCGGCCACGTCCCCACGTTCTCCCAATATAAATGGCCACCCACAGTGGCGGCATGTGGAATTAAAATGTTAGCCAGTGCGTCTCCCCATAATGGAGCTCATTTTTTAATGCAGCTGGGAACTTTTTTAATAAAGAAAGATGTAAAATAATCTCATTGCCGCCCCTGCCAAGCACAGGAAGCATTAGGCAGTTCCCCAGTGAGCTGCTTAATTCAATTTTATTAATTTTGCCACAGAGGTGTAGCTCCCTTTCACTAGGGGTCCTCCGGGGATGACAGGGGGCAGCTGGCTGGGTGGCAGCACCTTGAGGGGAGTCACAGGGGACCTTCCGAATGATGCCGTATAAAGAACCCCATCACTGCTGGTGGGTCAGACCTCATATCTTCCTTTGTGCTCTCGGCAACGAACGCCGCTTCAGCCTTCAGCGCCTCAGATTTTTCAGGGGAATTGTCTGCCACACTGTTTTTGCTTCTTCAGTTGTGTTTGATTACCCCTGGGAAGGCAACCTTATTATAACCAGGCCATTCACAGCTAAAGCCGTCTCAGCATCATCATTATAAATCCTTATTTTCTAGGCTTTAGAATTTGTTTGGGAAGAAGGGGAAGACGTACATGTCTCTACTTCCTCTGAGAATGACCATGATCATTCGTTGTCATTTAAAGGAAATAATCGCACTCATTAATTCAATACCTTCTATGTGCCCAACACTCCACTAGGTAATTTACTCAGTTTTCTTCTTTCCTCTCAACAGCCCTTTGTTTCACAGAGGAAGAAATTGAGACCCAGAGAGGGAAAGACACTTGCCCAAGGTCACACAGAAAGTCACAGATTTGAGGCTGGAATCCTGGCCTTAATTTCTAGACCCGAGCCCTGTTTTATCACACAGGGCCCCGGGGGGCCTTCCATTCCCCGAGGCTCCATGTGCTGTTTTGTATCATGTGACCTACTTTGTCTGCTTTAACCAGTGACTAACGGAAGAGTGAGAAAATGTATCCAAATGTAACCAAACACCAAGTAGAGGAAATCAGCATTTTGGCTTCAGAGTACCTAGCAGTGTTTCAGGGGCAACAGGTACCAAACACATAAAAGGCCTCTAAAGTACATTTCTTTGTTAAAATATGAAAACCCCTGACTCCCTGCTACCTCTGCGGGAACCCCGGGTTTCTGACTCTGAAAGGAAATGGTACCATGTGCTGACCTGGCAGCCCAGGTGGAGGTCATACAAGGGGCTCCCAATCCTGGAGTCAGGAGCAAACATTCCAAAGCTAGGACTGCGTCCCCAGGTGGCCCATGGCCAGAGAAGCCATCCCAGATTCAAGCACACTGCCCCCCAGGGCCTCCAGGAAGAAGAAGCGGCCTCATGAGCTGATCAGGGTGACCAAGAAGCCCTGATTGCTGTGTGAGTGGGCAGGAGAGGTCCCAGCTGGGAAGGGAAGCCCAAAGCCCCAAGAAGGGTTGGACTGTCTTAGGGGACCACCTAGCATTTGTTGGCACATTGCAGTGGTGACAGTCAAACCCAGAGTCAGTCACTCACTAGCCACAAGACCTGGGGCATGTCCCTTTACATCCCTGAGCTTTTGTCTCCTTGGTGTCAAACACGAGCACAGTGCCTGGCACATAATAAATGGGGTCAGGCGTGATAGGTTGGCCCCACTGGACCTCTCGCTTTGCAGGTGGGAGTCGAGAGGATCTGCCTTTTGTCCTCATTAGAAGAATCACATTAGGACATGATGTGGATCATCTTCAGTAACAGCTACTGTTTGCTTAGCACCCATGTTGTCTTTGCTGCTACAACAGCCCTCTGTCATTGGCGTTATCGTTCCCATTTTACGGATGAGGAAGCTTCACAGAGCTGGCAAGTGAGAGAGCCAGGACCCAAACCTTGTTGACACCCACGACCTGTGCTGCCTCCTCTACTCAGGAACTTCTCGGACCCAAGTTCTCAATATCCAGATTAACTTTCTCCTTTCTCCTACCCCTTTCCAGGTGCATAATCGGAACCTCCTGTCTCTGGACTTTGACCGCGTGACACGCACAGAGAAGATCTATGATGACCACCGCAAGTTCACCCTCCGGATCCTGTACGACCAGGCGGGGCGTCCCAGCCTCTGGTCACCCAGCAGCAGGCTGAACGGCGTCAATGTGACGTACTCCCCCGGGGGCCACATTGCCGGCATCCAGAGGGGCATCATGTCCGAGAGGATGGAGTATGACCAGGCAGGTCGCATCACGTCCAGGATCTTTGCTGACGGGAAGACATGGAGCTACACATACTTAGAGAAGGCAGGTGTCTGTCTCCCTCCTTCACTGACCTTGCCGTGTGGAGGGCCTGTCACTGTGGCTCGACCCAGGGCCAGGCCCACTTTGCTGACCTTGATAGGATAGGTCTGACCCATGTGGTCTCCAAAAGGAAGTGCTTGGGAAAATCTGCACCAGAGGGCCAGGGAGTCCTGAGCGGCACCTGGCTGGACCACCGCAATGACGTGGCCGGTGGGGGTCCTCGGACAGAATCACACAGCACCTTAACTTACAGTGTCCTGAAACAGGCAGAGGTCTGCTCGCAGGTCTGCGGGGTGGTCTGGTCACTGAGAACCAAGCAGAAGCCTGAGGACCAGTACTTAAGCAGGTGCACTTAACCCTGAGCTTCAAGCGCTGGCGTGGCCTTGGTGAATCCCTTCGCTTCAGCTCAGGATTCATTCCATCCCGGGGTGAGGAATCAGAAAGGGCCTGGATTCAAATGTTGCTCCCAAAGAGGGGAAAAGGGTAGCTCTGATGCCTAGATCCCTCTAGACTATTATCTGAGGACTTCGTCCTGAAAGAGAGTCTGTACTCCTGTGCCTGTTTTGGTATCCAGATCCATACTTTTGTTTCCTATTCCTGGTCACCTGTCCAGAGCCCAGGCTCTGCTCGCTCTGGGGTCAGTCTCCCCTGCCCCATGCTGGAGGAGCATCTCCGAGAGCAGTGTTCTGTGGCAGTGCTAAGAGAGACCTTGAAGGCCAACCAGCATAACTGAAAAACCAAGACCAGAGAGGGAAAGAGCCTTCCCAGGGCTGCACAACGACTCTGTTGTTAGAAGCCAGGTTTCTCCATTCCCGGTGACCTGTTACTGTTTAAGCAATTGCGCAAAGCCTTAAGTGCCTTTCTCAGACATGGTCTTTATCCTGTAGGCCACGGGGAGTCAACAGAAGTTGTTTAGTAGTCAGTCGACATTGTCAGACTGTGTTTTAGGAAAATTATTATTGCTTGAGTAGGAAGATTGATTTTAGAAGGGATCTGGAACAAGGAAGTCAGGAGAACAGATGCTGCAAATTCTTTAGGCCAGTGCTCCCAGCCTTTCAAACACCCCCTCGCACACTAAAGTCCTCATTTTTGTACCACACAGACAGCAGACAGACAACCAGACAAGGCCACTCACCCTAAGAAGGAAGATGGCCAGGGTGCTCTGGGGTCCCAGAGCACATGAGAGCAATCCTTATCTGAGCACACCTGAGCCCCGTTGCAGTGTCTGGTGGCATATTGGTTGGAAATACCTGGTTTGGGGCATAACTTAGGAGAACCACCACTTTCCTTGGCCTTTCATCCCTTTCCTGAAGCCTCAGGCACATAGACTTACCCTTCCTCCCCACCACCCCGCTCTCATCTCTTGGTTTTCCCTCCCCTCCAGTCCATGGTGCTGCTCCTCCACAGCCAGAGGCAGTACATCTTTGAGTTTGACAAGAACGACCGCCTCTCTTCCGTGACAATGCCCAACGTGGCCCGGCAGACGTTAGAGACCATTCGCTCAGTGGGCTACTACAGGAACATCTACCAGCCCCCCGAGGGCAATGCCTCAGTCATCCAGGACTTCACTGAGGATGGCCACCTCCTCCACACCTTCTACTTGGGCACCGGCCGCAGGGTGATATACAAGTATGGCAAGCTGTCAAAGCTAGCTGAGATGCTGTACGACACCACCAAGGTGAGCTTCACCTACGATGAGACGGCAGGCATGCTGAAGACCATCAACCTACAGAACGAGGGCTTCACCTGCACCATCCGCTACCGTCAAATTGGACCCCTGATCGACCGCCAGATCTTCCGTTTCACCGAGGAAGGCATGGTCAATGCTCGTTTTGACTATAACTATGACAACAGTTTCCGGGTGACCAGCATGCAGGCTGTGATCAATGAGACCCCGCTGCCCATCGATCTCTATCGCTATGATGACGTGTCAGGCAAGACTGAGCAGTTCGGGAAGTTTGGTGTCATCTACTATGACATCAACCAAATCATCACCACGGCAGTCATGACCCACACCAAGCACTTTGACGCATATGGGCGGATGAAGGAGGTGCAATATGAGATTTTCCGCTCCCTCATGTATTGGATGACCGTCCAGTATGATAACATGGGGCGAGTGGTGAAGAAAGAGCTAAAGGTGGGACCCTATGCCAACACCACCCGCTACTCCTATGAGTACGATGCTGATGGCCAGCTACAGACGGTCTCCATCAATGACAAGCCACTCTGGCGATACAGCTACGACCTCAACGGGAACCTGCACTTACTGAGCCCTGGGAACAGTGCGCGGCTCACCCCACTGAGGTATGACCTCCGTGACCGCATCACTAGGCTAGGTGACGTGCAGTACAAGATGGACGAGGACGGCTTCCTGAGGCAGCGGGGTGGTGATGTCTTTGAGTACAACTCGGCTGGCCTGCTCATCAGAGCCTACAACCGGGCTGGGGGCTGGAGCGTGAGGTACCGCTACGACGGCCTGGGGCGGCGCGTGTCCAGCAAGAGCAGCCACAGCCACCACCTGCAGTTCTTCTACGCAGATCTGACCAACCCCACCAAGGTCACCCACCTCTACAACCACTCCAGCTCTGAGATCACGTCCCTCTACTATGACCTGCAAGGACACCTCTTTGCCATGGAGCTGAGCAGCGGCGATGAGTTCTACATAGCTTGTGACAACATCGGGACCCCTCTTGCTGTCTTCAGTGGCACAGGCCTGATGATCAAGCAGGTCCTATACACGGCCTATGGGGAGATCTACATGGACACCAACCCCAATTTCCAGATCATCATCGGCTACCATGGTGGCCTCTATGACCCACTCACCAAGCTCGTCCACATGGGCCGACGGGATTATGATGTGCTGGCTGGTCGGTGGACTAGCCCAGACCATGAGTTGTGGAAGCACCTTAGTAGCAGCAACATCATGCCTTTTAATCTCTACATGTTTAAAAACAACAACCCCATCAGCAACTCTCAGGACATTAAGTGCTTCATGACAGGTAAGGATCAGGGCTCATTCCGAGGGCAGAAACTGGTCATCTCTTCCTATCGCTCTACTCATCTAAGACTGTCACCCTTCAGAAGGCTGTTATGGGGTAATGGGAAGCACTGACTTCCTCTTAGAGCAGCGTTCTCCAAAGTATGTTTGAAGAAACACTAGTTCAGAGAAATGCTCTGGGGAAAAAAAAGGCTCTGTTTCTGGCATCGAATTAATTTGACAGGGCAGCCATCATTGTTAAATGTTCCTACTGCATTTCAGCTTGTGAAAGGCTCTGAGAAGTCCTGTAGTAAAGAGAGCTGTTTAACCTATTTACCCACTATTTCTTAAACTTATTTGACCATGAAACCCTGTTTTTCACCATGAAATTGTAATATCTCCAGGGGTGCATTCATTAGAATGCACTTTGGGAGTGTCTGACCCAGAAACCAGGCTGGCTATGAGTCCCTGAGAAGTTGGGTGAAGGTATGGCTTTTTAAAAAAGATGTTCTTACTTGGGAGACAAACAGAACTGGATGAAGGGCTCCACCATTTTTAAGCTTTCACGGCCACAACAATTACTGAACTTCCCTGAATTCCTGATTTGTACATTGAAGTTAAAATACCCGCCCTGACTATGATAAGTTAAATATGCATATTGTAAATCCTAGAGCAACTACTAAAAAGTAAAACAAAAGCAGAGCAAATCAGTCAACGGTGGAGATAAAATAAAGACTAAAAAATATTCAGTCCAAAGAGGGTAGGAAAAGACTAACAAAAGGAGTAAAGAACAGACAGACAAATAGGAGGAAAAAAGAACTTACCTGGTACAAGGATAAAATGAGATGCATTTTAGAGCCTGCCCAGCACAGTGCAAGGCTCATGCTGGTTCCTTTTCCTCCACCCTCTGGTTTTAAAAAGTGGGCTTTGCTTTCCACTACTGTGAAACCAACTTGAGTATATAGTGTCCCATATGTCGCACAGGCCAGACGCGTCTCCAGCAGCCACAGTCCTCCCAGTAAGCAGCCACTCCCAGCCACAGACAACCTTAATGTCGGAGTAGCTGTGGATTCAGGTCTGGCTGGATACAGCCAGCACTTTTTATAGAAGAAGAGTTTGTGGCATATCCCAACTTGTAACGCAACCCGTCTGCCCCCTTTTTTAAGACAGCTTCATTCATTCAACAAGTGCCTCCCCTGTGCAGCCCCTGTTTTAGGCACTAGGGATGGAAAGATGATCCCTGCCCTCCAGGAATGCACAGGGTGGGAGGGGAGACAGACAGCTGCCGTCCAGCCTGAGGGGCCCGTGATGAAGGGTTGCAGGGGTGGCCCTCCCCAGGGAGCAGCTGATATCTGAGGCCTGCTTATGAGTGGACCTCCATCAGGTAGTGGAGAGAAGGACAGTCCGGGGAGAGGGAGCTCCACATACGAGAGTATAGAGGGCCATGTGTACAGCTCATGCGAGTGCCCCTTCGGGACATGGCCTCCTGGCCCCGAACTTGGTGGCCCGGTCGGGACCCTGTTTCTGCTGACAGCAACTGGAGGATTCCTCTTTCAGGGAAGAATTCCAAGAGATTGTGCTGAGAGAATTCAGGTGGTTATGTGGAGAATCCCAAGGGTGGGGAAGGCGAGAACACAGTGGTGGGCAGGTGCAGTGGGGATGTCTGGGGGCCTGTGGCTGCACAGGAATGTCCCCACAAGGTCTCCCCACCACGCTCAACTGCTGCCAGCCCTAGGACAGCTTAACAGGCTGAAAGCACGTTTCTGCTACATCTGTCTGCATTAATCACATGCCCTGCCTCGCTCTCCACTGAGTTTTCTGTGAGATGTCTTGTCAGGTTACTGTAGCTGGAAAAAAAAAAAGATGCAAAAAACCATTTTACTACTAAAACCAAAATACTACTAATTCTCCCTAAACCTTACCCTGTAGCTTCTCCATGGACTCCATGCAACCTCATTCCCATCCAGCAACAGGTATATTAAAAAGAGCATCTTTTTTTCCAAAAATTTCTTCAGGGGCTCTGAGATATACTCCAATTGGATAGGCTTGGGTCACGTGACAACCCCTGGCTTCATCACTATTGCTGGGGAGATAGAATGCACTGCTTGGCTTCGCCTAGGTCACATGCTCCATTACTGAACTCTTAGGTGGAGTCAGCTTCCCATAGAACTACGTGAAGACCCCAAAAAGAAAGGGTGAGCAGGCAGAATGGGGTGCTAGGAAGACAGCCAACATAGGTCCACCACAGACACATCACATACGCTATTGCACTTAACCCTCTCTCGAAGCCCCATTTTTACAGAAGGAAAGTGAGGGTCAGAGAGGTCAAGCCACCAGCCCATTTAGAAGTGGGAGGCTGGGCTTAGCCCTCTGCTCTGTCTGCTCCAAAATCCTCAGTCTTGGATTCAGATTCACTTTGTAAAGTGCAACAAATGGATTAGTATTCATGACTGTCCCAGGGGACCACCCTGCCTTCTGGGATGGATGAGTAGAGAAGAGCTTTTTAACGTGAGGGACAGGCCTATGCCTGATGCCATAAGGAGGGAGAGAGAAATTCTCAACTCTTCAGAACAGTCAACTGTTTAAAAAAAAAAAATGAATAAAACAATTTCAGCATTTTTCCTAAAGGCGTAATGAGAACGCTTCCCACCTTCCATCACTTATAATTAAGGCCCAGCCCTCTTTTCAGAGCCCTTGTTTCCTGGGACTTTGTAGTGTTCCTGAGAGATTTCCTTTGCAACTACAAATTCAGATGCAAGCTCTCAGCCTCAGGCAAAATGGCTTTGTAGGGTTCCCCGACTCACCACCCCCCCTTTATTGTTTGTTTTAATTTTCTAAAGAACCATCTGCCAAGAGTCACAAAATCAGAGATTCTCAGAAACTCAGTGAGGAAAGGGAATTTGGAGAAAAGCTGGTCCAAGCGCCTCATGTTACAAATGAGGAAATGGAGGCCCAGGGAAGTGGAGGCGGGGGTTTGAGGAAACACAGAAAACCTTCTGTGAACCAGAAACGGAGATGCACTCTGTAAAATGCACTTCTGTAACAAACTTTCAACCGTTCCTGTTGTCCGGTGGCTGCCCCCAAATGGTAACACTGTTAGTATTCCCCACTACTTAATGGAAACCATTTCTACCATCAGTGGGTAGTTAAGGAAACTCAGCCTCAGAATGGCTAAGGAAGGTGTCCAAGTTGACACACTGCGATTCAGGAGCCGGAGTGTGGACCTAGGCATTGTCTTGCTTCACCATGTCCTTTCCCTACATGATCTTTCTAGAAGTAAAACCGGGGTTTCAAAGCTTTCCTTCTGCCACCCCTCCACCTCAGCGTCTCACACCCCAGAGAGGGACTCTGGGGCGTCCAAAAGAAAAAACAAAGGCAAATGGAAGGTCCTTGAATGGAAAGTCAGCGTGTGAGGCCGTGGTGAGATGGACACAGTTGCCGGCCCCCAAAAACACCCCCATCACTTTCCCTACCACTCAGTGGGTGGTTGGGAAAGATAATTGCACCAAAGCCCAGACCCTAAACAGGAGCCTCCCGACTGGGCCCTGTCTCCTTTGGAAGAAGCTAAAAGCAGGCCTGGGTGCCCGCAGCCCAGAGGTGCTGGCCTTGGGGCCCAGCTCCAGATCCTGCCTTCCCCACACTGTGGATTCCAAGCCTCCCGTCACCAACTGCTTTGTCTTCTCGAGCCGTGCTCACTCTCTCCTGTAGGCTCCAGATCACCTCCTGCCTGCCGCCCAGGCTTCCCACAGCGTCCCCTTCCGGTTCTCTCTGCTCTCTAGTTACCTGAACACTCCCTGCACTCACCTCCCCTCTCCAGGCCTTGCCCCTTATGCACCAGTCTTCCTGACATGGCCCCTTCCTCTCCCTCAAAGCCCGACAAAACCTGCACAGCTTACAGCGTTTGGCTCAAACGCCACCTTCTTCACGGAGACTCATCAGACTGTCCAATTAAAGGTGGCTGACCTCTGCTCATCTCTTCTCTCCTGTTGGAGCGATCCATGCTCATGTCCCATCCCCCCCTCAGGGTCCTGGTGGCAAGGGAGAGTCTGTATGACACCCCCACAGGGGGCCGAGCAGCAGCGTGCACACCCTCCACTCTCTTTTCCTCATGCCGTGGCTTTCTGCTTCCATTCTTTCATGAGCCAAACGCTTGTGGCAAAATTCTTCCTGTCCTATATGTAGTGTTTTGTACCTAGTAACCCCCAAGGAATGTGAGAAATCAATAAATCCCGTGTCTATGGGGCTAGGTCCTCAAGCCCAATGTAAAGAAGGCACCAGGAGGCTACAGTAAGTGACTTCTTTAGGCTGACGGGCAGGGTGGGGGGAGGAGGAGGGCGACTCTCTGATCCTTGGCAGAGGCTGTCTCTGTGCCCTGTGATGCTTTGACCCCCGAGGCTCTAATCTCTGCAAAGGGAATTGGAGGAAGATGGAGAGTTTGTTTCTTAAGTGAACTTTCTCTTTGAAAGTCATTCCTATAAATCTTTCGTTGGGGAGCAGCGATCTTCCCCAAATGTTCCCTGTTGATGTTTGGGGTCGATGTGGACGAGTCTTCACCCATCGACAGCTGCCTCTGGTGTGTGAAGCTGACGGTCCCAGGGGGTGGGGCGACGGTAGAAAGGGGAGTCTGGAAACCTAGGTTCTACCTAAGGTACATCTCTTTGAGATTTATAGCTGGGATGGGGACGCTAGGTCTCCAGGGTGTCTTTAGCATTAATACTGTGCAACCAGTTTCCCGAGTGCCCATACCAGTCGACCCTCCCACCAGCAGCGCTCCACATCCTCACCCCACCTGCGGCCCAAGCCCAGGCCGCTTTATTGGATCTGTCACACCTGAGGCCCACCGACTTACCCCATGGGGACATTTATGCTTCTCTCCCACCCAGATGTCAACAGCTGGCTGCTCACCTTCGGATTCCAGCTCCACAACGTGATCCCCGGCTATCCCAAGCCAGACACGGATGCCATGGAGCCGTCCTACGAGCTCACGCACACACAGATGAAAACCCAGGAGTGGGACAACAGCAAGGTAATTCAGGCGCATTTCAGGAGTGAGTCCTACCACCTTTTCAGGGAGGCCAGGGCCATCGATGGAAACAGGTGTGGGGCGTCCACAGCGCCCACCAGAAACTGCTCAGAAAACGCTCAGTAACCGCACCACTGGTGGGCCACCGTGGACCCTCACACCCTCATGAGCTTTGTTAAGAAGTTTTGTTTGTTACACTGAGTTTGGAGTTCCACAAAAACAATGAGCCTTGTTTTTCACTACCCACTACAAAATTGCAAGGAGGGAAGAAGTGTTCTAAAAACAAATGTGGCATTCTCTGAGCACCTCGCCGCATCTGTCCTTGCATGAGGTATCCTGCATACGTTAACCCACAGTACTCTCTTGGTATTATTGTCCTCAGTTTACAGATCTTATGCCTAAGGCTTTCCAGTGCCATACAGCACACAAGGGGTAGAGCTGGGACTCAAGACACATATCTGTCTGCAGATGCTCAAACATTTCTTTTGTCTCTCTTTCATGACTCAGTTTCAAAGATTCAAAGAATCGTGTAGCTGTAAAGGTCCTTTGAAACAGTTTCAACCTACCCTCCCCGCCACTTCAGACATTCATTTGCTCACCACCACCCCGCTTCCTTAAGTCTGTACTAGGCGCTGGCTCTGCTGGGCCCCCGGCTGTAGCCAGTGAAAGCAGCAGTGAGTCGGGCAGAGACCAGGCTTTCAGGGAATCCCAGTGCAGACCAAGGAAAGCAGGGTTGCCAGGTGGGGCGCACCGCTGGCGAGTGGAAACTTATATACACATCCTTATTTCTCACTCCTACCTGATTCCATTAGCTGTCTCCTCGCCCCAGACTCTGCACCTGTCTGCCCTGGTGGCATCATATCATTTCCTCTTTCATGGCACTCACCACACTGGGCTTTAATCCCTCTTTTCCTTCCTGCCTCTCCACTAGACTGTGAACCCCATGAGGGCAAGCACTAGGTCTTATTTGGTGCCCAGCAAAGCGCCCCACCCAGAGTCGGTGCATGGAAAGCTTCCACAGAATGAAGGAATGGTTGAGAGAAGTAAACAACCTCATTAATTAGGCATGTCCCCCCCATGGTACAGATTAGGAGACCAGGATTCGGAAAGAGGTTACCCAAGGTTACTCAGTTGGAAGTGGCAGACGGTGATGAGAGCCCAAGTCTGTCTGGCCACCAAGCCCATCGTCTTTCCGCCGCTCTCTGCTGTCCCCGCCCTGCCCCTGCCCCTCCCCGGCCCCCACGAGCCCTCCAGGCTGCCCAGACCCCCGCAGCACTGCTGTTCCCAGGGCTGATTCCAGCAGCTCGGCTCTTCCGCCACCAGCTGGTCGCCTTCTCCACTGCACGGAGCCCCGGCTCTGACAGCCTGTTCGCCAGCCTCACCCGTCAATGAATTATTGATTTCTGCCCTTGGCAGGCATCGGAGATCTTTGTTGTTGAGCACTCCAGCTTTCGTGAAACTCTAGGAAATAATTGTTCACAGACAGGGTTCTATTAATTATAAAGAGGACTTAATTTCAGTGAGAAGCCAATGGGCCTGTTTCTAAAGCCATTTCCCTGAGTTGCTAATAAGGCCCAGGGGCCCGCTGCTCTGCCGAGCTCCCCAAGCCATCGGAGGGACAGGTAGGCAGTATGCCAAGAAAACAGGGCCTAAAGTGTCCCCCAAAGCAGCCAAGAGTAGGGGCACCTGAGGACCCTCCAGGAAACACAGTGGGGCAGAGGCCCTCCATGAAAATCATTTATAAACACAGCAGAGAGCAATAAAACAGAGTAAAGTAAGAGGGTTTACATAAATCACTACTTGTCATCTTACTAAGCCTTCTTGCCAAGAATGCATTTCTTGCCGTTTCTCCATCTGACATTGCCTCCTCATCCTTCCAGTCCCAGCTCACACATGAGCTTGTCCTTGAACCCCACCTTCTCCACCTCACCCCACCTCCAAGCAGAGCTCTTCTGAGACTTGTTTGCGGCTCCCTCCTCAGGAGCCCTTCCTCGAAACTGAGCCTCTACCATTAGACAGACCTGGGTTTGACCATGGGCTTGAATACTTGGCGGGCCAGTCATAACCTATTTCAGCCTTAGTTTTCTTAGATCCTAAGTCAGAACAGTAACAGTATCAGTTGCATAAAGTTACTGTGGAGACGAAACGAGACAATGAATGGGAATGGTTTAGCTATAGCTATTCCTGCCCTTAGGCCGTGAGTTACCGCGTTTGGTTGTACCTGCTTGTTGTGACACCGTCTCTCCCTACCAAATGAGCTTTTCAAGGGTGGACAATGTCTGATTCTTTGTTGTAACCCCAGGGCCTGGGAAAGGCCTTGGCACAGAGTAGATACTCCCCGAGCAGTTTCTGAATCGAAGGATGGCGAATGACTGGACAGAGGACGGCTGGGTGCTCTGGGGATCGGGACTGGAGCCACATGCTAAGCTTAATAAATGTGTATAGATTTGACTTAATTACATAACCTGATTCTCCAGGCCCTTGGGTTTTTTCCTTTGTCTCACTCTCTTTTTCTCTCCTTCCTTCCCCTGCCCCCCTCTTTAGTCTATCCTGGGGGTACAGTGTGAAGTGCAGAAGCAGCTCAAGGCCTTCGTCACCCTAGAACGTTTCGACCAGCTCTACGGCTCAACAATCACCAGCTGCCAACAGGCCCCAAAGACAAAGAAGTTTGCGTCCAGTGGCTCAGTCTTTGGCAAGGGGGTCAAGTTTGCATTGAAGGATGGCCGAGTGACCACAGACATCATAAGTGTGGCCAACGAGGATGGACGGAGAGTAGCCTCCATCTTGAACAATGCCCACTACCTGGAGAACCTGCATTTCACCATTGAGGGGGTGGACACCCACTACTTTGTGAAACCGGGGCCTTCAGAAGCTGACCTGGCCATCCTGGGCCTCAGTGGGGGGCGGCGAACCCTGGAGAATGGGGTCAATGTCACCGTGTCCCAGATCAACACGATGCTCAATGGCAGGACTAGACGCTACACAGACATTCAGCTCCAGTACGGGGCACTGTGCTTGAACACCCGCTATGGGGCGACATTGGATGAGGAGAAAGTGCGGGTGCTGGAGCTGGCCCGGCAGAGAGCCGTGCGCCAGGCGTGGGCCCGCGAGCAGCAGCGACTTAGGGAAGGGGAGGAGGGCCTGCGGGCCTGGACAGAGGGGGAGAAGCAGCAGGCACTGAACACAGGGCGGGTTCAAGGCTACGACGGCTTCTTCGTGATCTCCGTCGAGCAGTACCCAGAACTGTCAGACAGCGCCAACAACATCCACTTCATGAGACAGAGCGAGATGGGCCGAAGGTGACAGAGAAGACCATGGCCTGGACTTCTTGCCAAAGACAGCTACTCTTTTGTGGCCGCATACCTGACTGTGTTGTACTTAAAAAAGAAAAAAAAAATCCTTTTTTTAACAAGTGCAGAAAAGAAACAAACAAAACAGATACTGGTTGCATTGTAATTTATGCAACATCCTTTTTTTTAAGAAAAGAAAAACACAAAATTGGCCTTCACACTTTTTTTTGCAAAGAACAGAAGGTATTTTTTTTCTGTAGTGTGATCACAATGAAAACTTTATTGTCTTTCGTTCCCTTTCCCTTGAGGATCTTTCCTTGTTGTTTGAGGTACATTTTTCCTTTCCCAAGACACATCTCCTGGGGTGTGTCTTTGTCTGTCCCTCGGTATCCAGTGTGATGTGAGACACGAGTGTCTGTGCAACTTGTCTCATGTGCAACCCTTTCCTCAGTGAGGGTCGGGCAGGAGTGAGGGGTGCAGAGAGTACTAGGCCAGTACCAAACTTCTAAGCGGGCCTGGAAGGAGGGTCCGCAGGACCTGGGGATCCTTGGCTAAGCTCCCACCAATGAGTTCTGTGCCTGGGGAGGACCCCAGATGGCTTCATCTTCCTCCGGAGAATTTCATGATTCATTCAGCACCTCTTTCAAGCTGCCCCCAACTCCTGGTCAAGCTTTATATTTTTGATGCTAAATGAAACCCCCCTGCCCCTTTTGCAAATCCTGTGTAGTTGTTGGTGCCACCCCCATGCTGGGATGGAGAAAGTGCCTCCCAGGTCCTTTCCCCCAGTCTGGTGACAGAACATCCCGGGGCTACCGGATGACTGTGGTTGGTTGGTCCTCCCGTGATGTTCGTTATTCACCTCCTCTTCTCTGCCAAAGTCGGACATGAGAACCAGCACCGCACAGCAGCTCTCAGTGTGGGCACCAGGTCCAGGGAGGGGAAGGCCACCGTGGCACAAGGATGGCAGTGGTGGCAAGGGTACCAGCCTGCCTTCCATGGTGAAGCCCTCTCCCCATGACTTTGGGCATCTTCCCTCCGCTGCTCAGCTGCCACCACTGAGAAACAGGAGTGTGGAGAGAGGGGCTTGGTGGCCTTTGATTCTGGAGAGATGTTTGAGGAAACATCGGCCAAAGAGAGGAAGGCACGAGCCAAACACCCTTCTAACCAGCCTCCGAAGGCTCCTCTGCCTTCCACCTACAGGCTAATCGCAGAGCTGAAGGCGGCCGGAGAGGCTTGCCGAAAATGCCTTCTGTGGAGTGATTCTCCAACAGCTTCCGTGGGGTTTTAAAGAAAAATGAAAACGAGAGAAGGCAAAGAGCTACTTTGCTGTGGCCTGGTAATGTCAAGAAACCCTACCAGGACTGGGCGCAGTTCCGGAGGCGGGTGCCCATGGATCCTAGAGGCCCATGTGGTGCCCGCTGTCCCTGTGAAGACCTTTGCCTGAGGTCATTAGGAAGAGGCTCAAGCCCCCTGAGGCGTGGGTACAGCCCACACCTGGAGGGCATGCCCAGGGAGAGGCAGCGGCCAAGCAGGCCAGAGGAGGCAGGGATGGAGGGCAGGGTGGCAGCGAGAGCTGGGAGCTTGTTCCCGGTTCATCTGCCTGATTACCATTGTCATTGCCACTCACAGGAGGTCCTGGGAGACCACAAGGGAAGCCACATGCTTCCTTTTGAGCTGGGCTTCTTAGAAAATGGGGCTTTTATGGGTTACATTTACATTAAGTGTGGAAAATGAATTCCGAGTCTGAGCTATTCCCCGTGGCAACCTTGTTGGACTGATAAGCTCATGGCACCTTTATAGCCTTACTCACAGAGTCTTCAGAATATTACACAAGCTAATGAAACCAAGAAGGTCTCTCACTGCATGAGAACCGGAGCGGCGCAGAGCCTGGGTTCTGCCTGGCAGCGGGAGGCACCCACAGCTTCTCGGGAGGGGAGGCTCCGCCTTATGTCATCCCACTGGGATTAGAGGATGTGTTTCGCTAAGTGCTCTTCCTGTTTCCAAAAAAAGTCACACTGCTGCAACAGTGCCCCTTGGCCTGTGTGTCTGCTGGACGCCCAGTACCTCTGGGTCCAGAGCCCCGCTGAGCCTGACGCGTGCTCCTCAGGTCCGCCGTCCGCAGCGGGAGCGGGTGGTGGGCTCCCGTCCAGCAGGATCACTCTTGGAGGCGATGGAAAACAGCTTGGCCTGAAGAACATGGCTTTTTATCCAAAACAGACTTATGCCTCTCAAAATGTACTCTTGGTATAGGGCCCTTGGGCAAAGCTCTCCTGCCCATTGACCTCATTGACCAGTTCCATCCTGGCTGCCTGACATCAGTCGAGACCCGTCGGGGACATCCACTTGGAGCCAGAGACAGCATGAGGGCCAAGGGCATCCTCGCCCTGCACCTCCCAACCCTCTAGCCATCCACCACCACTCCCACCCCCGCCGAAGTAACAGCGTGGGCTTTTAAAGATCCAAAACATAGAATTAGTGAGCGTTCCTTTCCTTTAAATGGTTGACGTGATCTTTTCCCTGGGCTGCATACCACCAAGGAGGCCCAGCTTCTGTGCACGGAGAAGCTGAAGCGCCCCCAGGCTTTAGAGAGAGGATCTCAGCTGCGGAGTAGGCAGCGCTGTGCACCTCGGGTTCACATTGGCGCATTGCCCTCGGAGATGGTGCTTCCGGCCTTGGTTTCGTTGGCTGGTTGGGAGTTGGTTTCAGTTTGGGTTGGCAGGTGACTCTGTGCCTCCCCCCTCAGCTGTCCTCCTGCTGAGACCAGCAACCCCAATCTCGCAGCAAGAGTGAATCTGAAGGCATGAGCCAGAGTTCCCTGTGCCTGCTTAGTGGCCTCTAGCCGTCAGATACCATCCTTGAGGGCAATTGCCCTTTTGGCATTAACCGACCAAAATGGGTCCATTCCTTGGAGAAGCCAGCCCACCCTCCTTCACTGGCCCAAGATTCTGCAGGATGTCATCTTCCGACCCTAGAAAAGATTTATTTTGTTAGAGTTATCCCCCACTTTCCTCATCTGCCATAGCCCCCAACCTCAGCCCTCTGCCATCACCTGAAATAGGACTTTGGTGATCCCCCAACTTTGCTTTTCATAGGATGAGACTTTCTTTTCGCCCACCCTCCAGACATAGCTCTAAAGGGCCGAGCTATGCCAACAGGAAGCAGGGGGAGAAACTCCATGGTAAATTACACCTTTGTTAGCCTCTGGTGCTCTTCTCAGAATTGCTGGCTGATTTCTACCTGGGGATGGAGGATTTGAAACAGTCCCCGACAAACTGACCAGAGGTTGAGGATGGCCGAGTGGTATGCCTTTACACAGCCTGGACGGGGTGGGATGGGAGCGTACGGTGAGGGTGAGGCCAGGAAGCTGAGTAAAGCTGGGCCGTGATTTTATGGACACATAACAAGGAATTGGATTTGTTTTAAAAAATGAAGGACCTTTCCAGCTATGACTTTTAAGTACCACCTTATAGATGGCAGGATTTTCCTTTATGCAGAGGCAAGGCTTTCGATGTGAAATCTTGTAACGCTGTTTCATGTCTGACGCCTTGTGTTTGCAGTGGCCACAGGGCGCGGGCAGTGACGCTGAGCTGGGTGCCCAGGAGGGAGGTGCTTGCCAGGCAGGCCTCAGCGGGGCCCCCGGCTTTGGGGTTTGAGCTCCCGGTGCTCAGAGTCAAAGCTGTCCTCCATTCCTCACAGCAGCCACTACACCCAGGTCGTGGCTTCTGGAGCTGAGGTGGAGCCCACTTCCTGAGGAGTCCAGAAAGAGCCTAGTCTCCCCTTGGGATCCTCATTAGGGCTAAACGCCCTCCTTTGAAGGCTCATAATTCCCAGCTAGGTTTATACACTTGTCTGTATTTTATTGGAGGGGAGGGGATTTAAAGAAAGAATTCCGGAGTTCAAGGCCCTTTCATTTAACCTTTAGAAAACAGCAAACTCATGTTGAGGACTCATTGCTCAGGTGATAGAAACTTTTTCCCCTCTACCCTTTACATTCTCAAAACCAGCCTTGTGTACTTGACTGCCCCAGACAGTGGGGAGCGCTTCAGTGTCATCATGAATGTGGAAGATCAGAGCGGGGGGAGGCCTAGGTGGGGCCAGCGTTGGGTTTCTTACCCCCTCTGGAATGCCAAAAGCATGATACTGGGCCACCTCTGGGTCCCCAAGAAAATGTGATTGCTTCTGAGGGCAAACTGCCCACAAAGGACCAACCCTCGGGCAGCTCAGCTCTCCTGCCAGAGGCTGGGTCACGCATGTCTGGTGGTGGCCGGCAGCCCAGGACTCACCCAGCACCAAGATCCCACTCTTCTGAACCCGCCCGTCCTGGAAGACTTCGGAGCCCGCAGCCTCGGCCAGAGGGCTCTCCCGAGCCGCCTCTGGACGACCGGCACTGGAGACTCTGGCCTTACCATGTGGAAGTCGGTTTCCTGAAGTCTGGAACTAATTTTGAGAAGTTTTTTTCTCAACACTTTTGTGTTTCTAACACTGTATTCTTGACCGTGTAAATACCGACCAGGCTGTAAATAAATGCAGATGTAGATACCTTCTAGGGGGAAAAAAAGGCATAAAAACAAAACCAGAAGTGATCCCGTGTAGCCTTCGTTGATAAATAAAAGAATATTTTGTGTTTAAAGGTGTTGGGTGGCCTTTGTTTGGAGGGTAGTGGCTTCCTGAGTCAGTCCTTTGAGGTGCTGCTCTTCCCAGGATGACCAGCACGACTCTGGTCCTGGCCCCAAGGTCCCTCTTAATCCCTCCAGGTGGCAGCTGTCATGAAGAGGCGTTTCCAGAGGACCAAGACCCTGGGGCTTAACCTCATGAATGTCAAAGTACCTCTGACATCAGCTAAGTCCCACCGCCGCCTCAGGCCACATCCCAGTTACTGTCCTCACTGTCCTTGGGGACAGACGCCAGGCGGTGGGACGGCCGGACACCATCCTGAAGAGAGAGCCTGTCCTCTGTGACTGGGCACAGACTGGACCAATGTGCCACAGTGGTCCACATGGGGTGTCGCCAGTTGCACTTTTGAAAATAAATGAACGTATGTTCATCATACAAATTACTATAACCACATAGCCCAACTTGGAAAAAAAGAAAGAAAATTCCTTTACAGTTGTTTTTTTTTTCCTCTGTGTCCTTAATGTACCTTTTTCTTTAAAAAAAAAAAAAAAAGACCTCTAAAGTAGTCACAGCGCACAGGTAATTTTTCACTCGGCTTTTCTCACTTAACCTCACATTTAACCTCTTGGTCCGAGAACTCCCAGGTGACAGCTGGTCACTTAGGAAAGTACGTTTGCTAAGCTCAGTTCCCTGGTGCGAATGGCAAACCTTATGAAAATTCAAAGAGTTTAGGACAGGAGCGAGAGCAGAAGGTTCGTCGCTCTCCCATGAGCCTCGGTACTGGCCCACCACCAGGCCCTCCAGCAAGCAGCTTCCCACCTCGGGCCCCTCTCCACCCAGGCAACCGTGAGCTCTTGGGCACTGCTGCCCAAACCGTTACTCGTGTGGGGCCAGGAGGCACCTGCAGTGGTAGGAAAAACCTGCTTTCGGAGTCAGGCCAAACTGGGTGCAGAACTTGGCTCTGGCACTTACTATGTGATCTTAAGCAAGTCGTTTAACCCCACCCCCACCCCCCAAGGCCGGGGTCTTCCATCCACAAATGAGAACACGATGGTACAAGTCTCCCAGCTACTGCTCAGATCACCCTAAAGGAGAGGGCTAGTAATGTCACCCACTGCTCAGAACAGGTCTTCACCCATGCAAGTTTTTCACCTCACACCTCCGTCCCCAGCCCACCCACTTTCCTTCCAAAGCCTGCTACTCTTTCCAGTACAGTACACCAGTGGTTCTCCTACTGGGCCTGCATCAGAGTCACCTGGAGGACTTATCAAAATAGATTACTGCCCCCGCCCAGAATTTCTGAATCAGTGGGTCCGCGATAGAGCCCCATAATTTGCATTTCCAACATGTTTCTAGGCGACACGGATGCCCCTTCAGGCTTTGAGAACCACTGTTAACTACACTATCCTTTAAACTAGGCACAGAGTAAGGTACTTAGTGTGGCACTTCAGTGCCCTTAGTCAACGAAACCTATCACTTCTGGCCAGTGGAGCAGGTGCATCGTATCCTCCTCTGCCTCTCCCCTCCCCCATCCCCCACTCCACTACAGACAGCTGCACAGGACCGTGCTGCATCCCCAGCACACCCACAGACGTCGCACCGGTGCGCCATTGCGTGCACGGCTTCTTAAAGCCCAGCTGAAGCCCTCTCTCAGAAGCACTCACTGAGCACCTGCCTCGTGCCCGGCCCTTTGCAAGACGATTATTTTGGGTGAGAGCTCCTCAATGCTGTGACTATCTAATCCTGGGTGTGTCCCCAGTGTCCAAAGCAGGAGCTGAGCCATGAGTCACCCTAGGTCAGCTTCCCCTTGGCCTTAGGGTTCCGCTCTCTCTGGTGTACTTGAGAAAGAGGGCAGTTATCTCCTGGCCCCTTCTGGATGGAGCCGCCTCTCCTCTGAACTGGGTGCTGCCCTGCCTCCCTCCCCTGTGTTCCTGGAAAATCTGTTGCAGTTGCCACTGACCTTGGGCACAGAGGAAGGGGTGAGAAACAGGAAGGGCAATCTCCTCCCCAGAATGCCCTGGCCCTGCCTGCCCTCTGTAACCTTCCCGCAAGGTTGCGCGGGTGATCCTTGCTTTCCTGATCCATCGAGCGCCTCAGAAAATACTACACCATGTGAGGAAAACGACTTTAAAAGTGAGTACTGATGTGCCTTTTCCATATTAGGAGTGTCTAGACCCTGAGGGGAGGAGTGTCTAAGAGTTAAGCCCTACAAGGCTCTCCACGTGGGCTCATCCTGCCCCGACCTGTTCCCAGTCCTCATGCTGGCATCTCTGCAGCGTCTCTCCTTCTGACCGCACACTGGAAATCTCCAAGCCCCCACCCCTACCGGAAGCTAGGCAGGCAGTGGGCATTTATTTTTCAAGTCTGAACTCATCGGTTCAGACGGGGTAACCCCAGGGCGGGCTTCAGCCACCCCCCGCCCCAGGCCAGTCTCCTCTCAAGGACTCGGGGGCAATAGGAGTTACATTCTTTATCTTTCAATAATCCAAAGCTTACCTGTGGAGGCACACACACCTTGCAAGGACGAATATCAATTCTTAGGAGCGGAAGGGGCCTCAGCACATCGGCATGGCGCGGAATCAAAGCGTTTTCCCACCTGCTCTGCAATCTGCAAGCCCACTCCTGCCCACCGGCGTCTAAGTACCTGACGCTGACATTGTATGCAGAGCACTTGTGCCTTTTCTTTGTCGTCCTGTCTGCAGCCTTCAAAATATGTGCACTCTGCTCTCCTGGGACTAAGTTCTGAGTCCCCTCCCCAGCCTGTGAGATGGGAACAGAGGAGATGGATGCAGACACTTATTATGTGACTTGAGTGGGTGGGTAGATAAATGAATGGGAAGAGAACGGACGATGAAATGAATGCATGGCATGACCAGGCCCTGCAGGAGGTCTAGAGAAGCGGCTGCAATTAATAACACATTTAATGAACACTTTACGTTTGTAACCCAGGTAGCCTTAGAGAACCTAAAGATGTAAAAGAAGACCCTTTCTTACACACATCACCACTCGATCGGGGGGCCCAGAAAGATTCAGAAAACAGGCTCTGGGATACAAAGGAGCACGTGCTTTGTATACGTCATAGTGCAGAGGCCTCAGCATCCCAGGTTGCTAGAACTCAGAGGTCTGGTGAAGGAGCAGAAACCTTCCAGGTTTTGCCCTGGGAGAAGTGGCCAGAAATCCAGTCTCTGGCATCAAGAGGCACCATAAGTTCAAGCTCAATCTAGGAGATAGGCAGTTGCCAGCTTTATAGCAGAAGCACAACAAGACAGCCAGGTATTCTAGGCACTACAGTGTCCCCATCAGCGCTCCAGGGTCAGGCCGAGACCCTGAGGGCAGGCATCTGGGGCCGAGCAACTGGGCCGGGAAGATGTCCTGCATCCATACTTTACTGACATAGGTTTGGCTGTAGGGAGAACCACACTCTCGAGGACTGAAGCTCATCCTCTGCCCATAGCCATGATGCGGTGACAGCAGACCAGCCCCAGCTCCCACCTCTTTGCCTGACCAGCCTGTGATTTCAGCTAGAAATTCAGAGACTCCAGCTACCTAGAGGGGAGGGTGGAGGTGGGCCAGTGTGGTTCCAACAAAAACCAGTTTCTGCAGGGCCAATGAAGGGAAGCTCAGTGTGGGCTGGGTGGGGAGAGGAAGGCATCTGAGAAGCTTTCCTGGAATAGGTAGGTTTGGTGAGAAAGGATTAGATGAACGTGAAAGACATTCCTGGCTGTTCACGTGGGCCTGGGGAGTCCAGCCCTCCAAGCTCTGTTCCTGTGAACCTAGGCTAGGCAGGCACAGAGCCCAGAATCCCCAGAGATCCAATCTAGCACGTCTCAACTTTCTGAACGCAGCGAAACACGCAATGGTTGATATTTACATGCAGCAGCCACCTCATGGGTATGTCTAGGTTTGGAGTAATCAAAGTGTAGATTATGTGCAAACCCAAGCTAGCAGGAGTGCCTCCTCTTGTGTCCCACTCCAAAAGCATGTTTTCATGCAAGTGAGGGTGAGTGAGCACGTTACAGGGGTCATTTGGAGTGCCCGCTATACCAAAAGGAATGATTTTGCAAAGCTGTACTTTATTATTCATAATGACTTACTTCTGAGACATTGCATCACTGTTTACAGTAACATGAAGACAGGGAACCACCACTACCTCCATTTTTCTTCTCTTTCTGTGTGGAGTAGAGGCGTTCCTCACAAATAGATGCTGCACAAGGAAGAGCCTGTCTGAAAGTAAGTTATTAGGAAGTGGTTCCCAGAAACACAAATGAAGGTGAGTGACAAGAAAGGAAGGAGGGCCATCAAGGGCATGAGATCCGACAAGGTCCCAGGAGAGCAAACTTGGGCTCAGTCCAGTGAGGGAGTTGTGGCAACAATCTGAGGCACACCTGAGAGGTGTCCCCAGCTGGGCTGAAGCGTTTATACCTCTGCACATGTCAATCATCAGTTAAGAGCTGTCGTTTTCCAGTCACTTCTGGCTTTCCGTGCACTCTAAAAAGGGAGCTCCAGCAGCCTGAGGACAGCCCACCTACAAAGAGTCGCAGGTGCTGGCTGTTGCGAATGAAAGCACACAGCTTTCATTCATTTCAATCAGAAGAGGGTGGTGGAGTCTCACAGCACCTGTTGTGGTCTCATTTCCTGCCTCACGGTGGGCACCGAGTAAACTCTGGCCAACTGTCGGCTAGTGGCAGATGCATCCACGAGAACAGGGCACAATAATCCCACGCGTTGAGTGAACAGAGGGCAGGACCCCACCTGTTTTGCTTACCACCGTATCGCTGGCACCTGGCACAAAAAGCATTCATATGCATCTGCCCGATAAAGAATGGATGAATCCCCGCCATGGTGGTTCTGTGATCTAAGAGTTTCTCCAGGGCCTCCCTAGTTCTCTCTTTCATTGCTTGCCTGACTCGGCGATGCTGCCAGAGGCCATGGAGCACTCGGGAGGAGGGCCTTGGGGCCTCACCACATGCTGACCCTCCTCACTGAGCAAGCACTGCCCAGCCACGAGGCCCGGCATCTGCCTGTTCTCTCCTGATCAGATGCTTACGAGATAAGCAGGGAGGGCTCGGTGAGACACCGTGGGCATGGACTCTAGACCCAGTGCTTTCTACCTTAAATCTCATTCGACCCTACAACAATATTCGTGGTAGGGGTTATTACTTCCCGTTTTGCAGATGAGGTCTGGAGATATTCATGATCTGTGCTGTTAAGTAATAGAATCAGAATTTAAATCCAGGTTCGCCTAACTCCAAATTCCAGGCTATTTCTCTTAAGTCTTAAAGCTGGGGAGTAAGGACATTTCCGATGTGAAGGGCCGCACACAGTGAAAAGCCTGAGGGTGGCCAAGCACCTTGCAAGCGGCCGGTGGGGTCACCTGATGACCGTTCGACAGACAGCAGGCCCACCCGGGACTTCGCTCAACCCCACACTCGGGGCCGCCCTTGTGGGCGTGCAGCCACACGGGGCCCTGGAGTCAGGAGGGCCCCACTCCTGGTTTAAAGCTCTGCTCTCTCCGTCTTAAGACTTAGTAATTTTTGAACAAGGGATCCTGTATTTTCACTTTCAGCATTTCTAGGGCTCTCAAGCAGAGCATGAGCCCTGGAAGCCCGAGGGGTGCTTTGGGTGACAAACCCCTCACACATCTGTGGACGGAAACCAGCCTGACGTCTTCCCACCCCACCCACCAGACCGGAAAACTGCCATTCAGTGGCAAACATCTAAGTCCATTAAAGTGGCCCAGGCCTGGGAAAGGTGTAAGGACAGCGGGGCACAGAGGGGCTAGGAGACAGCTCCATCTGGATGAGGAGAGGCTTCCAGAGGGAGGTGACATCTTGACTGAAGAGAAAGGAATGAAGGGTACGGCAGGCAGAGGGCACAATGCGGGAAAGGCTCGGAGGCCTCCTGCGGGTGCCGAGGTCGCCAGGGCAAGGCAGAGGCGGGGCCTCAGAAACCAGGACGGGACCTATAGACGGACACAGGACAACCAGGTAGGCTTCACTTTTCCTCCTCTTCCCCCCAAATGTTCGTGCCCCCGCACCATGTATATTCTCCTGGGTCAGTCCCCATGTCCACCCCAAATCTTATCAGATGGCTGGAATTTACTGAGATGAGGGGTTTGATTTTCTCCTGATAGATGTTTACCTGCTCTTCTACTCTATTGTACAGAGCAGGTAACAGGCTTTTGCCCTAAAGAATTTTTTCACCTCGATGGTGCTACCTAGTGGTCATCTCTCACACGTGCTCATCTCTCCAGACTAACGTGCAGAAAAACACGGTAAGATCATACACTCGTAAGACCGTAATAATCCCTGTTCCTGCCCCTGCGTTTCGTGTGGCCCAGACGACCTTCACGCAGGAACCCTTTTCTTCCCCAAGTTTCAAGTTCACTGCTCTTTATTTGGAAAAAGCAAACAATCCCAACAGTTAAAATGTAAAAGAAATTTTTACCACCAAGAATTTACCTTTGGATATAGCTCTTCTACTGTCACACAAGAAAAAGCCTTAATCAAAACATATATGGAATATAGAACTCAGCGTAAGGCTTTGAACTCCATGGTGTCTCCCACATCACTTTCCTTTCCTCAGCTGTCTCTCCACCACCTCCCACAGAGGAATCCTTTTGACCCAAAGTTGAGCAATGACTCCTGGGAGATGCCCCCCAAAGTACCACGCACACATATCAGAAGGGGGGCGTAGTTCTGGAGGTCCCGTTCTCCCCAGCCTCGCTGCCTTCTGAGTCTTGGGCCACTCTGAGGAGGGTCTCCCAGTCCTGAACGTACTGTCCCCGGCACCACACGATGACCACCGAGGCCACTGTTGAACCCGAAGTTGGAAGAAAGTGGACAAAACAGTACTCATGACTCGGGCTTGGAGACTTACCCCAGGCGTCTTCAAACAATCGATAATGATAACCTCACTAACAAGGAGAAGGGGAAGGAGAGTAGGAGCTGGAGGGGAGGCTGCTGTTTCTTGAGAACCATCCCCTGTGCCAGATAGCCACACGAGGCTCTTCAGGTATCTTCCGTGAGTGCATTCGCGCAAGGGCATTGAAATTTGTCTCAGAGCAAGGCAAGGTCCCAATGACAAGTAATAGGCACTGGCTGCCTCCTGAGGGCCAGGCAGTCTCACAAGCAGATTATAAATGCATCTGCTTATTTAATCCTCGAGGCTGTAGAACTAGAGAGGTGCTATTGTTACCCTCATTTTGGAGGTGGAAGAACTGAGGCGCCTGTCCAAGAGCATGCAGCTGATTAGTGGAAAAACAGAGTTGAACCTAAGCAGTCCAGTCCCAGGGCATGCGCTCTTAATCACTACCCAGGCTACCTGTCTGAGAGGCAAAAAGGGAAGGCTTATGCCCTGCCCTAGAGTCTGCCGGGAAAGAACAACATGTGACCAAATAATCAGAATACCTTTAACGCATTTACTTATTCAACAAACTTTTCCTGATGGACCTCTGAAACCAGGCGTGGGTGGGTGTGTACGTGTAAATTACCCCAGTGTGATGAGGAAGAGAGACTGAGCCAGGTGGGACCTGCCCACAGGAGATTCGGGATGGAGCACAAGGCACAGCTCGTCAGGCAGCTGGATCTCTGGTCTAACTGGGTCTAAGGAATACCCAGCAAATAATGACTCCTCAGAAAACTGCGTGAAAACCCTAATTATATCTAAGAAGCTCCACTGATTCTCTCCCTATGGTTTCATGCCTCATATCTGGGAAGAGAAAGGGAACACTGTTGATGAGGCAGGACCCTGCTTCTCACAGCCGAGCCGGATTCGCTGCTCCCTCAAGGTGCCAGTGTTCCAGATACATTGGCCTCAGCTGCCATCTACTGGCTGGCCACGGACACTGCGCCGGCTGTTGCCAGGGACCTGCCTTCCCGCCCAGGTGCTGGGAAAAAGGGGGCCAAAGGCACATGAGTCCTTTGATCCTTGAGCAGCCCTGAGGGAGAGGCTGCCATCCCCTGTGCTTTACAAATGAGGAGGGGGCTGAGGCTCTGAGAGGTGATAAGAAGTAGTAATAGCATTCATTTACCACTTCCCAGACACTGTGCTAAGCACTTTACACTATCTCCTTGAACCTTCTCGGCATCCCATGAGATTTATCCCCACTTCTACTTTCACCCTCTTCTTTTTTAAAATATACTTTATTGATTGTGCTATTACAGTTGACCCAATTTTTCCTTCTTTTCACCCTTCTACCCTGTATGCCCCTCCCTCCAGCAATCACCCCCTCCTTAGTTCACATCTGTGGGTCATGCACATAAGTTCTTTGGCTTCTCCATTTCCTATGCTATTCTTAACATCCCCCTGTCTATTTTGTACCTACCAATTAGTGCTTTGTAATCCCTGCACCTTTTCCCCCATTCTTCCCCTTCCCCCTCCCAGCTAATAACCCTCCAAATGATCTCCATTTCTGTGATTCTGTTCCTGTTCTGCTCGTTTGCTTAGTTTGTTTTTTAGATTCAGTTGTTGATAGATGTGAATTTATTGCCATTTTAATGTTCATAGTTTTCATCATCTTCTTTTTCTTATATAGCCCCCTTTAACATTTCATATAATAATGGCTTGGTGATGATGAACTCCTTTAGCTTTACCTTGTCTGGGAAGCACTTCACCTACCCTTCCATTATAAATGATAGCTTTGCTAGATAGAGTAATCTAAGTTGTAGATCCTTACTTTTCATCACTTTGCATACTTTTTGCCAGTCCCTTCAGCCTGCAAAGATTCTTTTGAGAAATCTGCTGACAGTCCTACGGGAACTCCTTTGTAGGTAACTCTCTGCTTTTCTCTTGCTGCTTTTAAGATTCTCTTTTTTATCTTTAACCTGTGGCATTTTAATTACGATGTGTCTTTCTGTGGTCCTCTTTGTGTCCATCTTGTTTGGGACTCTCTGTGCTTCCCAGACTTGTATGTCTGTTTCCATCAACAAATTAGGGAAGTTTTCTTTCATTATGTTTTGAAATAAGTTTTTGATTTCTTGCTCTTCCTCTTCTCTTTCTGGCATCCCTATGATTTGGACGCTGGTACGTTTGAAGATGTCCCAGAGGCTCCTTAGCCTATCCTCATTTTTTTAAATTCTTTTTTCTTCTTGCTGTTCTGATTGAATGCTTTTATTTTTCTTCCTTATGTTCCAAATTGTTGATTTGATTTTCAGCTTCATCCCCTCCACTGTTGGTTTCCTGTTGATTTTTTTTTTTATTTCACTTAATGCAACCTTCATTTCTGCCTGAGTCTTTTTTATGCTGTTGAAGTACCCAGTGAGTTCCTGGAGCATCCTGACAACCAGTGTTTTGAACTCCACATCTGATAGGTTGCTTATTTCCATTTCATTTAGCTCTTTCCTGGGGTTTTGTTCTAGTCTTTCATTTCAGCCATATTTCTTTGTCTTTTCATTTTGGCAGCCTCCCTGTGTTTGTTTCTGTGTATTAGGTAGAGCTGCTTTCACTCCCTGTCTTAGTAGCATGACCAATTGTAGAAAAGAGCACCTGTAAGTTGTATGGGGCAGAACCATAGGTAACCCCCAGAGTAGGGCAGCCTGTGTCACCACTCCGGGGCTCTGTGGGGAGTAGGGCTCTGAGAGGGGACAATGCTGCTGCCTGGCCTCTGGAGTTTTGCCTGGAAGGAAGCTGTCCCCAGCACTTGCCCTGTTGCCAGTCACTTCACATTTCTCCCCACTTTCTGCCACTTGTGCCCTTCCAGCTGTTGCCCTGGGGCTGAATCCCAGTGGGTCTGTGTAAGTCCTAAGTCTCTTGCGGGCCATTTGGGAGATGACTCCTGAGAATCCTGTAGTTTCTTCCACAGCCCCAACCCAACTGGTTTTTACAGTCAGAAGTTATGGGGACTTATCTTCCTGGCATTGGAACCCTGGGCTGGGTGGTCTGGTCTGGAGCTGGGATTCCTCGTTCCTGGGGTCTCCCTCTCGATTTTTATCCACCACACATGGATGTGGGATCACCTATTCCATGTCTCTGCACCTCTCCACCTCTCTGCACATGTCTCCACATCTCCTCCCCTCCTACCTGTCTGGATGAGTATGGCTCCCTTAAATCCTTGGTTGTCAGACTTCCATACAGCTTAACTTTCTAACAATTCTGGCTGATACTTATCATGCAGTCTAGTTGTAATTTTTCCTGTTGTCGTGCAATGAAGTAAGGCATGTTTACCTATGCCTCCATCTTGACCAGAAGCCTCACCTTCTTCTTAATGCCATTTAGTTGTTGGTCACACCAGGCCATTTGTACTGCAGAAGGTCTCATGACCTGGACTGAGGTGTTGGCTCATGAAAGTGTCATTTCACTCTTAGCCTTCTCTGTCTCCTAGAAGCCAGCATGGAGCTCTTTTAAAGGCTTAGTGAAATCCAAGCTCAATTGTCTCAAGACTAATTCATACATACTTTCTGTTGCATCCCCTCAGGAGGCACATAATGTATGGTTGTCCTACTTCCGGTGGTGGTAAGATTTAGTGATGTTAAGATAGTGCAAAAAGAAACGGCTGACTTTCTAAGTCTATCGCTCCTTTATTAAGGGGACTTGTTCCTTAAAGGAGAACTTTCAGTTTCTCTCTCTAGATAAGATGGAGCAGCTACTGACTCTGAAGAGTAAGCAGCAGCAGGCAGGTTTGGGGCAGAGGGTGGGGCAGAATTTTGAGCACCTCTGAATGGGCAACGAGCTTACCTTCCCCTACCCCCTGCCAAATGCCCCCAGCCTTGACCCAAGGCAGCCAAAAACCCAGAAGTGGGCATCAGCACAGACAGAACTCTTGGACAAACCCTCTATTTCAGGCTTGAGAAATACGAAAGGTGCCTAGAGAGTGGCAGCGGAGGCCCCCAGACACCCAGAACTCTGAGAGGGGGAACATCCTCTCGGATCAGATGACTGAGTGAATGAATCACCTGCTACTTTTTTTTTTTCCCTGTCCTTCCACCACACAGCCCCAGATACAGAGACCATAGTTGCAAGAAGTGCATGTCAGAAAGGGGGTTAAAGAAAGCCTCAGATTTCTGGCTGGAAAACCGAAA
This sequence comes from Mormoops blainvillei, assembly GCA_004026545.1. Lineage (NCBI taxonomy): Eukaryota > Metazoa > Chordata > Mammalia > Chiroptera > Mormoopidae > Mormoops > Mormoops blainvillei. The sequence continues at coordinate 153,349 of PVJD01001537.1, read as the reverse complement.
AGGGAGTCTCAGGGAAACAGGAAATACCACGGGGACTGTAGAGCAGGAGGACTTCACGGCAGTGGACCTGTAAGTGCTCGGTGAACCCCTGGGCCCAGGGGTCCCTGGCCTGTTCGGAACTGAGCTGTACAGCAGGAGGCGAAGGGTGGTAGTGAGCAAAACTTCGCAAGTATTACTGCCTGAGCTCCACCTCCTCCCCCACCCTATCCATGGAAAAATTGCCTTCCACAAAACCGGTCCCTGGTACCAAAAATGTTGGGCACTGCTGCCTGAGCCCACTCCTAGCAGTACATACCAAGATCTGGCCCTAAGCTGTCTACCAGTAACTTGAGGACTAAAATAAGAAACAGACCATGGCCCAGGTCCCATACTGGCCATTGGGTGGCGCACACACAGAACAGAACTGGATAGCCTGACAAAGTCTTTGAAAAGACAACAATGCAATCACAGTCCGCAGAAACTTGGCCAGAGCTTCCAGCCTGAGCCCAACCTAGTCAAATGCTTGCTTTGGAACATCTTTTTTTTTTTAACCTTGCCATAGAATTGAAATAAAATCCAGAGACTCGATATAATATTCAAAATATCTAGGATACTTGGCATATGAAGAACCAGGAAGATCTCAACTTGGCCAATAGGGAGATGACAGAGTTGCTGAAATTATCTAACAGAGTCTTTAAAGCAGCTAGTATGTACTGGGTTGGCCAAAAAGTTCGTATGGTTTTTTCCTATAAAATAAAAGACACCGTTTTTATTTTCACCAATAACCTTATTGATTTGATTATTTTGAGTATGTCAGCTATGTCCCACGTGACGTTCATTATTCTCAGTTAATATCTCAGTTTGATCGCTATCAACTTCAGCTGGTCTACCTGACCATGGAGCATCGTCCAGAGAAAAATCTCCAGCACGAAGCTTTGCAAACCACTTATGACACATTTAATCAGTCACAGCATCTTCTCCACATACTGCACAAAATTTGTTTTTGCATTTCAGTTGCGTTTTTACCTTTATTGAATTAATAAAGCATAGTATGCCGAAAATCTTCAATATTAAAATAGCTACACAAAAATTCACCAATTCCAATGTTTTTTTAAATGCATACTGATATGACAGCACTTAAAATACAACCTAAGCAAATTGTTTCAGATGAAATTAAAGACAACTAAGCACCATTAGAACCAGTTTACAGGGAGAAAAAGCCGAACGAACTTTTTGGCCATCCCAATAAACGTGCTCTAAAAGTAAAGGTGAACACATGAAGCAAATGGAAAAATAGAAAAGCTTGAAAATAAACAATGTAAATAAAAGCTAAATGAAAATTTTGCAACTAAAAATACATTAACAAAATGTTTTAAAACTCACTGGCTAAGTTCAATATGGCAGAATGGAGGTGACAAAAAAAGAATCAATGACCTTGAGGACAGATTGATTAAAAGTGTCCAATTGGACCAATGTGGAGGAAAAAGGAAAAAAGATTGAAAGGCTCTGTGAGGCCACATGAAAAGGTCTAACCTTTGTGTCCCGGGAGTTGGAGAAAGAGGAGACAGTGCAGTGCCAAAAATGCACTTGAAGAAATAAAAGCTGAAAACTCCCCAAATTTGGAGAAAAGCATAAACTTACATATTCAAAAGGCTCTGCAAATCCAAAACAAGATAAATGCCTACCTGCCAAGCCTGCTGGTATGTGGGGGACGGTTCCTGGACAGCTGATGAGTCATTAGCAGCAGGGAGGTAACTCTGCACAGAACAAGGCAAGGACACCAGCCAGACGGGAGGGAAGAACTGAGAACTGTTGCAAATCCAGGTTGCAATGTTACTGTTTACGATGAGGGACTGAATTATGCGGTTGTCAAAGTTCATTATTTTCATAAGATAATTCTCTAATAATTAGCAATCATTTGGACACTTCTTAAACTGTCCTGGTAATATTTTTGTTGTTCAGAACTTCAAACCATTCTATCAGTGAAGCATTTTAGTAAATGGAAGTTCATTGCTAAATGAATAAACTAGTTAATGAGGGAGGGTCTGGGAAGCACCAATGATAGTATATTTTAAACTAAGAATTATAATCAATCCAATTTGGTACACCTGAGGTAGTTTTTAAACCATAAAATAATTAACAATAGTTTTTGGAAGGGTAGAAGAAAAAGGAGGGAGGAAGAGCAAGTGGGGAAAGAAGAAGGTGAGAGAGAAGAGTATCTCTTTTTCAACTGTTAGCTCTGAAACATAATTTATATTAAAAAAGGCAGGACACGTCTTTGATTCTCTCTGTCCTTTGTCAATTTTCAGATCAATTAATTGTTATATATAACAGTTATATATATATGAATTTTAAAAATAAGATTTTTGTCAAGTATCATAATGAACCATAGAATTTGCATTTGGATGTGCAAATTGTCCTATTTTAGGCCAATTGGCTCCTATGTCCTTTGGATGTGACCCCAATGTCTTCTACAGCTTCCTTGCTTTCTAACAGAGTAAGCTATCCCAAGCTCACTTCGTACATTTCATACCTCAGAATAGGAATTACTTTACTTTTTTAATTGAGAAATTTTATTTAGATACTACAGTCTGGAAGATATTGGTGCTCATTGCTACAGGGATTTATTCATTTATCTATTTATTTATTTATTTATGATAGAGAAAGAGACAGACAGGAACATCAATTTGTTGTTCCACTTATTTATGCATTCATTGGTTGATTCCGACCAGGGATCAAGCCCACAACCGTGGCATATCGGGATGGTGCTCTAACCAACTGAGCTACCCGGCTGGGGCCTTCACGGCTTTTTGGCCTTTTCAGTCAACAGAGCAAGAAAAATTAATATTTTTTAAATGAGGAGGAAAATCATAAATTCTCACTGTATTTTTATTGCAATCTAAAATTACATGGTTTCTACTTAACTTCTTTTATTTTATCCTTGGTTTTTCTTTCCCATAACTTGCAAGTCTTGATTTCAAAAGATATTAACATAATTACTTTTTCAACTTATTCCACAATAAACCTGTGATAGTTTCAAGTTGACAATAACAGGACAAATATAATTTGATTTCTTTGCAATATTTTGTGGGTTTTGTTGTTATTGTTGCAATGTTTTACATCATCTGAAGAAATTTTTCTCTCCACCTTGGTACAGTTGGGTTCATTTGCTTCTTTTTTTTTTTTATTGTTAAGAACTGATATTATTCTTTCTTCATTTAACTTTATTTTTTAACTATGTAAAATATTTACATGGCTCCGAAGTCAAAACTACACAGGAGTGGGTAAAAGTAGTGAGTACAGTTGTGAGTACATGAAACACAAAGTTTATTCTTGTATTATCATTTATTATTGTATTATTTATTTGTATTACGACTGTAAGCCTACTCTTACTCACCCCTGTTTAATGACCTAAATTTATAGAAACCTCACCTGTATGTCTACTTTCTCTACCACGTTTCCCCTCTCCCCCTACATAATAATTTATTAGGTTTTACTTCAATTTTTTCTTTTTTGATGTATATATTTACCAAGAATTAGCACACTCTGAGCCCTGTTCTATACCTTGTTTTCCCGCCCACTTAACAATATATCCTAGAAATCCCTTTATAACAGTGTATAGCTATCTTTTCATCTCTTTTTGGAGCTTCATAGTTGCTCATTGTGCTGGATGTTGCGCCATTTCTTCAACTAGTTCTCTACTGCTGGACATTTGAAGCTACTTCCAATCATTTATTGTTATAAATTATACCACAATGTTGCACTTAGGTAATATTTTACTTTTGCTTGTGTATCTTTAGAATGGTATTCCTAGAAGTGGGATTGCTGAGTCAAAAGGTACATGAATATGAGATTTTGTTAATATATCACCAAATTCCCTTCCAAAGTTGGAATTTCTACTAGAAAGGTATCATATTGCCAGTGCCTGTTTCCCTCACAGCCTTCTCAACGGTGTATGTTGTCAAATTTTGGATGTTTTCCCTGGCCAGAGTGGCTCAGTTGGTTTGAGCATCGTCCCGTACAGCAGAAGATGTGAGAGCAGTCCCCGGTCAGGGCACGTACCCAGGTTGCAGGCTCCATCTCCGGTCGGGGCATGTCCGGGAGGCAACCAGTCAATGTTTCTCTCTCACATCAATGTTTCCCTCTCTAAAAAGCAATGAAAAAAAGTGTCCTTGGGTGAGGATAAAAAAAAAAATTGAATGTTTTTGCCAACCTGATAAATAAAAATTGATAAATCAGCATACTTTTCATTTATATGTCTTATTATTGCAGTTAGTTACCTTTTCACATATGTAAAAGCTTTTATGTTTGTTTCCATTTCTGTGAAATGTATGTTCCTACCTTGTACCTATTTTCTAAAGAATTGTTGGTCTTTTTTCCCTCAACTTTAAAAATGTTTAGGCCTTTATTTGTTATTAGTAGCAAATATTTTCCTAGTTGTCACTTGTCTTTTAACTTTTCTTGTGATGAGTTTTGCTACACAAAAAATTAATATACAGTCAAATTTATCAATATTTTCTGTTATTGTTTTTAGATTTTGAGTCATAGGAAAGTTTTCCTTCTCTCAAGGTTATTAAAGTTGTAGGAGCATTTAAACTATAATTGACAAGTTGCTAGAGGCTCAGTATGGATGAGTTTGAGAGTTAAACCTCTGAGAGCCCAACCTTAGGGAGACCCCCCCACACACACTTTTATGAGTTTTACCCACCAGGTTCTCAAAGATCAAAGAAAAATTCCTTCATGCCCCATCAAGGGGAGGAAAAAATAACCATTATGAAATATGCCCAAAGCACTCTATTTTTCTTACCAAAAGCCTCCTCTCAAAGGAAGTACTTTACCAGAGCCTAACCTTACTGGAAGAAAGGAAATACAGTCATGTGCTGTTTAACAACAGGGATACATTCTGAGAAATGCACCTTTAGGCAATCAAATTGTCATGTGACTATCACAGTGTATGCAACCTAGCTGGTATAGCCTACTGCAAGCTTAAGCAATGTGTCATCAGCATAGACTATTGCTCTTAGGCTATAGACCTATACAGTGCGTCACTAACCTGAACAGTTTAGGCAACTATAGCACAATGGTATTTGTATATCTAAACAAAAGGTATAGTAAAAATATGGTATAAAGATAAAACATGATACACCAGTATGGGGCACTGACCGTGAATGGAGCTCACAGGACCGAAGGTTGCCCTGAGTGAGTGAGTGAGCGAAGGGCGAGTGAATGTGAAGGCCCAGGGCATCACTGTACACTGCTGTAGACTTTATAAACACTGTGTACTTCAGCTACCCTAAATCTCTAAAACAATGTGAGATTAAATGAAACACAAGAGAATATAATGCAATCAAGAGACACAGGAAACACAAGATGTGTGAGGTTGCTACTGGCATAACGTGCATACCATTTTACAGCAAACTGTTTTAATGACGAGAAAGAGTATACTCTAAAATAATGACCAAAGTATAGTAAATACATAAACCAGTAAGGTAGTTGTTTAATTATCAGGTATTATACCCTGTACATAATTATATGCACTATAATTTTATACTACTGGCAGCTCAGTAGGTTTGTTCATGTCAGGATCACCACGGACGTGAGAATAACGTTGCAATACAACATTGCAAAGGCTACTACCTCAGTGGGATAGGAATCTCTCAGCTCCACTATAATCTTATGGGACCACTGATGGATATGCCTTCTATCACTAAAATGTTGTTGATGAGATACATAACTGTACCCAACTACAGCCCTTTCTAGACTTCGTCCTACTTAAGGGGGTGAGAATTATCTGTGAAGGTCATAGCCTAGAGGCACAGACTCACTAAAAGCCTGAGACCTAATCAGAGAATTAAGAAATGCCTCCCCCGCCCCCACCCCTGCCTTGCCACCACATCAATCAAGCTCCTGTATAGTAACAGGGGACGATTACTGAGAGAACTGCAAAGCTCAGACCCTATTTAAGAAAGTGTGTCTAGAGAATTCCAAAGACAGAAGAGGAGACAAAAACAATGACAGTAGAGGAAATTTTAGCCTCTACCACCTACAGCTACAACAAACAGTAAACATAGTCTAACACTTAGATAAACACAAAACCGCACCATAAAGGCCTATTTAACTCAGTTTCTTTCACCTGTATCATGCCCAGCTTTCCACACACACAATAACATGCTAAAAGACAAAAATGTAGCATGAAGAGACAAAGCAAGCTTTAGGACCAGACTCAGATATGACAGAATTTTGACATTATCAGATGAGGAATTTAAAATAATGATGACTGAGAAGCTACAGGCTCTAATGAAAATATGAGTGTGTAAAACAGGTGAATAATGTAAGCAGGGAAATGGGAACTCTGAGAAAGGATCAAAATAAACTCTAGAAATCAAAAACAAAATAAAAGAAATAAAGGGGTCTTTGAAGAACTCATCAGCCAATTAGACATAGCTGAGGAAAGCTGAAGTAGTAGGAATCAACTACTTTGAAGATATGTCAACAGAAGCTCCCCAAACTGAAAAGCAAAGAGAAAAAAGAATGGGGCTGGGGAGAAGATGGAGTGGAATCTCCAAGAACTGTGGGACGATTACAACAGCTATAACATATGTGAAATGAACACCAGAAGGAGAAGGCAAAAAGGAACAGAAAAAATATTTGAAGTAACTAACGGCTGAGAGTTTTCCGAAAGGAAGTACAGACACCCCACCGCAGACCTAGGCAGTGCAGAAAACATCAAGCCTGTAAATTCCAAAAAAGACTGACACACAGGCACATTACACTGAAACTACAGAAAAATTAAAGACAAAGAGAAAAATCTTGAACTAAGCCTCAGGATGGGAGGAATACTGACCTACAAAAGAATAAGGATAAGAATTATATGAGACTTCTCTACATAAACTGCAAGCAAGAAGAGAATAGGCTGAAGTATTTAAAATATCAGAGAAAAAATACCGATTGAGAATCCTGTGTCCAGTAAACATTTATCTTTCAAAAGGAAAGGAGACAAATAAAGAATTCCTCAAATGCAAATTAAGGGAATTTGTCACTGGTAGATATGTCTTGCAAGAAATGTTAAAAGTTCTTCCGAGAGGAGGAGAGGGTATAGGTTAGCACCTCAGATCTACATAAGGCAAGAAAGGGCATTGTAGAAGGAATAAATAAAGGTAAAATATTTTTTATTTTTCTCATACTTAATTGATCTAACAGATAACAATTCAAAATAATAATACCAGTACTGTATTCAGTGATTATAGCTTAGTGTTAAGTGAAATGATTGACTGCAGTGCTATATGAGTGTAAGACAAAGAGCGAACAAGGGAAGCAAATAGACAACACTTCCAAATATGGGGGATAATAAACCAACTATATCAATAATCACGTTAAATTTGAATGTTCCAAATGCATCAAATAAAAAAAACAGATTGTTGGAGTGTATATATTAAAAATAATAAAACAAGCCCCAAGTATATGTTGTTCAAGAAACTCACTGTAAATATAAAGACACGGATTGAAAATGAAGGTATGGAAAAAAGAATCTTGCCATGCTGATACTCATCAACAGGCTGGGGTAGCTATGTTAAGTTCAGACAAAACAGGCTTCAAAACAAGAAAAATTATCAGGGATAAGGGGAGAGGGACTTTACATAGTGATAAAGGCATCAAGTCCCAGGAAATCTTAGCTGTTCAAATCAGTGGCTATTTGGTAGTGAACAGGATGATGGGGGTGGTGACGAAAAAGGATGCAAAAAAGGAACTAATTATACAATAAAAATTTTCACAAGGAACCTCTTAGGGATGATGGACATGTTCACCCTCTTGACTGCGGTGAAGGTTTCACGGGTGCATAGATATGTCAAAACTTGCAAATTGTACACTTTAAATACATGCAGTATGTCAATTATAACTCAGTTACACTGTTTAACATTTTTTGAAAATGTATGTCATCATTATTCTACTCTGACTCAAAGCCATTTTTTTTCAGTTAAAGAATTTGGAATAGGGAGAGGTTAAGTAACTTATCCAAGATCACACAGCTAGTAAGTAGCTGTGTCAGGATTTGAAATTGATTCAATTCTAGAATCCATGCTCTCAACCACTGCCTGAGGGAATTAACCAAGGTCCCTGACTCCACCACCAGCGGTGAAACCCACCAGAGGGGTGCTCAATTTGAGAACAGGCACCTTCAAGCAATTTAGACAGAAAAATTCTAGGAAAGACCTGAATCATCTCACTGTCACAGAAACCAGTTTACAGCTCTGCATGTGCAATAGGGATGAGTTATCACATTTGAGTCTTTGGCATCTAAAATTGGACTCTTCCCTGGCAACCTCCCTAGGCCATGCCCACCCACACTGCGCAGCACTTCGCATCCCCTTCAAAGCTCCCATTCACACACTCTAATCCTATAATCAGAGAGTATGCTGGGGAGATGAGTTGAGTACATCTGCCACAGGTAAGGAAGAAGGAGATGCTGTGTAGGGAGTTGGAAATAGGCATTCTAGAATCAGACACCCTAGGATTGAACCACAATTCCATATGAATTTTAAGATTAGTTCTAATTCTGAGAAGAATGCCTTTGGTATTTATGTAAGGATTGCGCTTAATCTGTATAAAACTTTAGGTAGTACATTTTAATATCGATCTTTCCTATCCATGAGCAAGGTATATCCTTCCATTTTTTTTATATCCTCACCTGAGGATATGTTTATTGATTTTAGAGAGAGGGGAAAGTAGGGTGTGGGGCAGGGGGAGAAATGTTGATCGGTTGGTTGCCTGCCAGACACACCTTGACTGGGGATCAAACTCACAGCCTTCAGGTGTATGGGACAATGCTCCAAGCAACTGAGCCACCTGGCCACAGGCTGATTTCTTTTTTTTTTTTTTTTTGTCTTATAGTTTTCAGAGTACAAATCTTTTACCCTTACGGTTAAATTTATTCCTGGGTATTTTATACTTTTTGATACAATTGTAAATGGGATTGTTGTTTTAACTTCTCCTGGTTGTTTGTTATTGGTGTATATAAATGCAATAATTTCTGTATATTGGTTATGTATCCTACAACTTAACTGAAATCATTTATTAGTTCTAATGGCTTTTTGGTGGAGCCCTTAGGCTTTTTAATATATAGTATCATGTCATCTGCAAATAATGGGAGCTTTATTTCTCCTTCCTGATTGCTGTGGCTAGGACTTCCAACACTATGTTGAATAGACCTGGTGTCTATAGCCATACCACCCTAAACGCACCTGATCTCGTCTGAATAGATGCGGTGATAGAGGGCATCCTTGTCTTGTTCCCAAGTGAGTTTTAAATGCTGTAAAATAGGTGGACTGTCTTGCACAGGAACTGGCACATACTACATGCACAGTGGATAGTGGTGGTGGTTATTGCATCATCATTCCGCAGAAGGAATTTCACACAGCAAGTTGTCAGACACTGCACCACATCATCACACGGTGGATTCGTTGTTACTTCAGGAGAGCTTTCAAAAGGAGGATGTATGTGCCCCATCATTTGGGTTGAATTTGGAGTGGTCCTACAAAAGTCAGAGGAATGGAGAAAGTTATCTCAGTGGTTCATTCTGATGCTGACATTCCCCAGTCTCAGCAAACAGTCTCCAGTTTGCAGCTTCCACGGTTAAACTGAGAGAGTCGGGAGTGACAAAATGGATGACCAATGGTCATAACTGTGGGCTCCCTTATCAATAAACCCCTTGAAGGCAGAGGCAAAGATGTCTTTGTTTGTGTCCCTGATACCTAAGACAAGGCCTGGTCCGCAACCAGTGTTCAGTAAACATTTAATAAATCAGTCAACCCCTACACCAGGGCTTTCAGTTGCTGGTGGAAGGTCACCAGTTGTCTCTATTTAGGACAGTTTAGGCCAAGAGAAGTGAGGATGCACCCCAAGAGCCACCAATAACATAAATCTTTCTGTGTAAAATAGTCTTTCCAATTGAACATTACTTGAACACTGATTTATATGTTACTTAAGCACAACTTGACATGAGAGTTAAGTATTAAAAGAAGGCCTATCTACTAAGTACAAATTAAATAATCTTATCAAGAACAGATATTATCAACGCATGCTCACCTAGTTCCTCTCCCGCACAGACTGGCCAGGTCCCCCTGGGGGTCCCCAGCAAATGCTCAGCCTCCTGACCGGGCACAAGGGTCCATTGGTTTGCTGACACCTTCCTGTTACTCTGAAAATGCTCAGAATTCTTCCGAGCCTCAGTTCCCTGGATGCCATCTGAGCTCCTGACCTTTGCCTATTTTCTCATTGTCCCCAGATTCTGAGCTGAAGCCACAACGTGGGAGATGTTATTTGCTTTGATTTCGTAGCTCTGGTTTTCTTCCCTCCCGATGCTTACTTTTCATTTGGCTTTTTACAAAAGGAGAAGGGAAAGGGCTGTAGGTTTTTTGAAGGGATAGGACCCTTTTACCTTCAGAATTCCTTTTATAATGTCAATATTTTAAAACTAACTAAAACAGGGAAGATTTTTAAGCAAGCTTACAGATTAGGATCTTTGCAATATGTTACAGCTAAATGTCAGAACTGGATAATGTCAACATTAATCAAAATGGCCATCTAAGAATTGAAATGATGTACGAACTACTTGGGTCCCTAACGTTCAGAAGGTAATATTGCACTAGCAGTTGTCAAAGTTAACAATGTTAGCCAGCTAAACCAGACACTTCCTGAGCATATGTTGGAAGTAAGCTGATCAGCATTGATATTAGTTGTGCTTTGGACAGTAGATAGGCAATCTATAAACACTGAGTTAGCATCAAAAAAATTGATTCTGTTTTCTTTTATTACTACTGAAGCATTGACCATATTTCTTATCGTACTTGAAGTAATATCATTGACCATGTTCTATCTACACCTTGTACATACTTCTGCAGTGGGATTTACTGCCATCTATCAAAATTGTTTGTTATTTATCTCTTTCCCACACTAGACTATAAGATTCTTGAATTCAAGGATTGTGGTTACTACTGTCTGCCAGGCCTGCAATGGAATAAGCAGAGGCTTGGGAGTAAAAAATAATATTTGGACTTAAACCCTGGCTCTAGAACTTACTGTGTCATCATGAGCAAGTTTCTTAACTTCTCTAAGCCTCACAATACTCATCCTTAAAGCAGGGATTTTAATACCCACCTAGGAGAGTTGATTAGAATTAAAATATGTAACTTACTATATTATAAAGGTTCTTTGGTTAGAAGGAAGAGAAAGAAACTGTATCATTAAGATTCTTTGGTTATAAGCAACAGAAACTCTGGCTAACTTGAGAAAAAAGAACATGACAACTGGATGCAATATGGAATCTGGGACTGGATCCGGGGTTGAGGGGAAAATGTGTGTAATCTGGAAAATAGACTATATATTACAAAATGGTATTAGTAATCTTAAATTTTATGAATGTGATCATTGCGTTGTGGTTATAGAAGGGGATATCCTTGTTTTTAGGAAATATACAATGTAGGATTTGGGGGGAAAGGAACACGATGTCTAAAATTCTCAAATGGCTCAGGAAAAGTTACACAAATATAATATGTACATATGAATAATGTATATAATACATACGTATAACATACACTTGCACATATATACGGAGAGAGAAATTAAGAAAACACTAAATTAAATATGGCAAAATATTAACAATTAGTGTATCCAAGTAAAGGATTTGGGAGTTTTTTTGTAGTGTTCTTGATCACCTATATTACTTTGACATAATTTCAAAATAAAGTTTAAAGGAAAAAGAGGGACTTTATCGAAATAATCACGGAACTCTCAATATCAACAAGAAGGCTGGAGAACCAGGCTTGGAAACTAGATAGAAAACAGGCCAAGGACTATTCAACTGTCAGAGAACAGCACCAGAAAAAAAAATGACTTTCTTCCTCCTTTTCCTCACTTTGCACAGGACTCACCATCCCAGGAGAGAGAGAACTGCTCAGTGAACCAGTACAGAGGTGAGGATAGGACCTGGCAGAATGAGTTTCCAGCAGAATTCACTATTGTGTTCCTTCAAACCCAGGACAGTGCCTTCCTCAGCATATGATAGTTCCTTAAAAATAATTTTAACGTGTATTTATACTCCAGCACGTAAGAAACCTACACAGAAGTATGAGTTCCTTTCTTCCCGTGTGTGTCTTGAATTCCGAGCACGTTACCAAGCACATAGCAGGTGCTCTAGAATGGTTGCTAATTACACTGCAGCCTTGGTCTAGCATGCAGTACTGATTGTGTGAGTGTACACATTCAGGGGTCATATCTTCCTTGCTGATGAGTGGACATACAGCCTGCTTCCCAGATAGGTAACAGCTTCAAGTGTCTCTGCCAAAATATAGGAAGAGGTGCCCAGGAAGTACAATGGCCTGATTTTACAGTTACTATGGTAAGCTTTGGGAAGTAAGGCTGAATCTCTCTAAATCTTGGTGATCTATAAAAAATAGGACATTACATAGTACTTACCTTATGTCCACTAACCTCCAAGAGAACTCTTTATGGCTGCCTAGAGCATTCACTCATCCAGTCTCCTAGATAATTTCCGTGTTTCTTTCAATCATCTACATCTTCCCTTATCCCCATGCTTAGCTGATGAATCCCCACTTTAATAATTCTTCCCAGAAGTTACACAAACTGCTTCTGATACGTTCTATTTTCCAGAATTCAGTTACCAGATAACATGACCATGCCTACCTGCAAGGGAAGGTAGGAAATGTCTTTGTTATGAAGGGCCATGCACACAAATACAATTCTGGACTTCTATTTATATATATATATATATTTTTTAATCCTCATCTGAGGACTTTTTTTTTTCCCCCATTGCTTTTTAGAGAGAGAGGGGAAGAGAAAGAGACAAACATTGATGCAAAAGGGAAGTATCAATTGGTTGCTTCACGTATGTGCCCGGATCCAGGATCGAATCCACAACTTAGGTATGTGCCCTGACCGGGAATCAAACCTACAACCTTTTGGTTATTGATGACACTCCAACCAACTGAGACACACCAGCCAGGGCTGGGCTTCTATAATTAAAGGGAGAAAACTGGACATTGAGAGATATTAGCAGTTTGTACTATAATGGATTTATCTTGTTTCCTGAGGTTAGGGACATCCATTTGAAACATGACTGAGAGCCTCAAGTGAGCCCTAACTCTGTCTGGCAATCACGCTTTCTCCAGTCCATCTATTCTCAGAGTCTCATAGATGATCATTTCATAGTCCTTTCTGTCTTTTCAAAACTTCAACATCTACGTCATAGACTTCTCTCTCTCCCTCCCTCTCTCCACAAGACCTTGCCTTCTATTTCATTGTAAAATAGAAGCAAATTAAAGAGGACCCCCACAAGCTCCCATTACCACGTATTCCACACCCACGGATGGACTCCGCCTCTGCCCGTTATTATGGACAAACCGTCCAGGGTGTTTTCAGCTAAGCCAGCCCTCCACCCCCACCTACTCGAATGCCTCCCTCCCAGAATTCTCTCCCTCCCTCATGGGTCTTCCCTCTCTTCTAGACCTTCCCCTCTGATTTCCAATCCAGCGTGTGGGGAGCTTGGAAGTCATCACTCCTGTTCTCACATCAAGAAAAAAAGCAGAATAAACTGAAAATCAACAACTCTTCTTAGATCCCTCAGATAATTGAGGTCACAAGGCAAACTGCTGCCCCCAAAATTGGAAAGACAAATTTATTTTAAAATACAACTTAAAACATCAACACAAAAAGAAATAGATAATATGCACAACATATTTGTTAAACATACTAAATTTGTGAGTTAAAGCCTCATGAAGAGAGCTCCAGGCCCACGTGGCTACACTAGTGAAGTCTATCAAATATTTCTTACACGAACACTTCAGAGAAATAATACCCTGTGCCTGTTGAAATTCCTGTCTCTCTCTCCCTCCCTCATTGTATAGATATGTAGATATACCTTTTTCAAGTTGGCTTTTAGAGTCAGGATCAACAAAGGCCCATATATTGCATTTGGGTGATGGGTCTCTTAATTTTCCTTCATTCTGTAATGTCCCCTCTCCTTTTTTAATGCTTTTAAGTGTTAAAGAAACCGGTTCATTTGTCCTATAGAATTTCCTAAATTCTGGATTAGGCTTATTTCTTCCTCATGGAATTATTTAGTTTTTCCTGTAATCCCCATATTTTCTGTAAACCGGCGTTGGATCTAGCACTAGGATTGGCAAACTATGGCCAGCAGGCTGTTTCTGTAATTCTTAGAGCTAAGAATGGTCATTTATATTTTTAAAAGTTTGTGAAAACAAACAAGAAAAAGTATATGTGATAGAGACCATATATGGCCCATAAACACTAAAATATTTACTATCTGGCCTTTACAGAAACCCTGATCTAGAGGCAATTAAATTTAAGTTTTGTTTATTTATTTGTTTATATTTGCAATAGTACGTCACATATTCTCAATCTGCTAAGTATTTCCTACTGTATCACATTAGGAGGCATGTAATGTCTCATTGTCACATGTTTAGTGATGTTAGGATTAATCAGTAATTTCAGAGGTGCCAGCCCGATCCATTCTTATAAAGTTTCCTATAATGTCTCTCCTAATTGTTTTAGCATTCACTGGTGATTGTTCCCTGGATATTTAATTAGAGATTATGCGATGGTGATTTTCTAATTCCATAAATCCCTTTTCATTTTTCAGTTGGAATTCTTCAATACGGTATAACTTTTCTCTTATTACTGATTTGTTTACCCTGAAACCCAGTTCAGGAAAGGAGACGAGTGTTTATTTCTTATTATTTATCAATTTTCAGAATGATAAATTGATGCTCTAGCAATCTCCAGAGCTGGTCAATAGGGCTTCTTGGGTTTTTTTAAGGTTGTTTTTTAGCATACAGTATTGATGTTTCTTGGAGTTTTATAGATTTAATGTTTCAGAAAGTTGCAGATGTTAATTTTGATGCACAAAGAGTCCTGACTTTTGGAGCCCCTTAAAGTCGTTTTCCGATCTTTTGACAAGACCTCATTCGTATTGGTAGCTTCTTCACTTTTTGGCACAACAAGTGCATTTCCTGCCTCAGACCTAGACTCGATCAATTCCCCAAGGAGCCCTACTTCCACTGGTGGCTCCAATCCGGCCTTTGCTCCCTGCACTCCACTAAAATAGCCTGTCAGCGTCAACCAAGACTCCGTTTTTCTAAATCGAACAATCTTTATCACTTCTCACCTGACTTGACCTATCTGTGGCTTCCTATGTGGCTCATCAATCCCTCCTGAAAGTGCTTCCATTACTCGGCTTCCCAAAACACTACACCCCCCTGACCTTCCTCCACCTGTGTGGGCCCCGGTCTCCTTCGCTGGTTCTTCTTCATCTTCCTGGCCTCTCAGCATTGGCCTCCACGAAGCTCAGTGCTTGAACCCTTTTTTTTTTTTTTTTTGCTTTTACTTATACTGACTTCGTTTGTGATGTCATCAGTTTTATGACTTTAGATATCACCTATATGCTAATTACTCCCAAAGCGATTGCCAACCTAAGCTGGTTCCCTGAATTCCAGACTTGTACTCCCAATTCCTACTAAATTTTTCCGCTTGAATAACTAAAGATATCACAGACCTAGAATGTCTAAAAGCAAGCTCCTAATCTTGCCAATCCCCACACCCGGCAAAAACCTACTTCCCCCCTAGTTTTTATCTTGGTAAACGACAACTTCATTATTCTTTTGCTCAGTTCAAAGTCACGTGTCATCCTTAATACCTTTTTCATACCTACGTCCAAATACTTCAGGGAATCTTGTTGGCTCTACTTCAAAATACATCCAGAATCGAAGCACTTCTTAAGACATTCTCTGCTACCACCCTTTGCAAACCACTATCATTGCTCTTCTAGAATGTTGCAGTAACTTCCTCACTGCTCTCTCTGCCCCTGTCCTTGCCCCCTCCTCTTTCATCGGGTCTCAATACAGCAGCCATTGTGTTTTATTAAAATATAAATCCAATTTTGTTACTTTCCGTGTTATAAACCTTCAAGTGGCTCCCACTCTTACTCAAAGTCAGAGTCAGAGTCCGCCCTCCAGCTTACAAGTCGCTGTGTCTGTGGCTCCTGATTGCCCTGGCTGACCTCCTGTGTCTCTTCCCACCCTCTGGACTCCAGTTATAGACCTTTCCATCGTTTTCTGAGACCACCAGGCACTCTCCTTGGTCAGGACTTTAGCACTTGCTTTTCTCTCTGCCTAGAACCCTTTTCCTTCAAATATCCTGTTAGCTTGCTCCTTACCTTCTTCAGATATTGTCTTCTCAACAAGATCTTTCCTGCCCACTCTATTTACAGTGTAATTCTCCCTAACACTCCCTTCCCCTTTCCCTGATTTAATAATTATCTATAGTGTTGAAAACACTCTAACACACTGTATGATGGATTGATTTATATGTTTACCATCTGTCTCTACTATTAAGAGGTATGCTCTGTGAAGCAGGGATTTCTGTCTTGTTTGTTCACTGCTTTATCCCTGGCTCCTATAAGAGTGCCTGGCACATAGTATTTTGTAAATAAGTGGATGAGTAGGACTGTTGAGAGGATTACATGAAACAATACATCTAAAGCCCTCAGCATAGTGAATGGTAAGTATTGGTATTAACATTGTTATTATGAAACATTTTATTCCCTCTGTGTGAATCCACTTACTAATCTAAGTCAACAGTGACTTTCAGAGAAGGGGAAGGGGGCTGGTATAGGACAACACTCGGTAGGGACTATAAGACTGACTTCTCCCTGGATTAAAACACTAGTAGCTCACTATCTATACCTCCATTGTGCATGCTAATATGAGAATACTAACAGGCTATTTCAGAGGGTATTGGTTTTTCTACAGAAGGCTGGCCAGAAAATATTCTTTTGAAAACCTTTGAAGGTCATTACAAAGTCTCCTTTTCCAAAACTTTCATTAAATAAATAATCGACATGATTTTTCTCAGACTCAGATTATATTGCTGTCAGTTTCCAGCCTCTAAGTGGGATGAAAGTTCACTTACTGCAGTTCTTGTCTCTTTCTACTACAGAGGAGAGGAGTACATAACAAGCAGTCCTTTCCGGTTCTGCTGGTTACCTAAAGAGGAAAAGACAGTTTTAAGTCTGTTTTGTTTTTAAGAGTATTTTTTATTGCCAATGTGTTACCTTTTGGCTAGGTTATAAATTACATTGGTTTTGTTTTTTATTAACCATTTTTATTGAGATATAATTGACATATAGCAGTAGTTTTAGGCATACAACATAATGATTTGATATACGTATATATTATGAAATGATTACCATAGAAAGTTTAGTTAACATCCATCACCACCCACAGTTCCACTTCTCTTTCCTTGTGATGGGAACTCTGAAGACCCACGCTCTTAGCTACTTTTAAATATACAATATAGTATTGCTAACTATAGTCCCCATGCTGTACATAACACCCCCCTCCCCGGGACTTATTTATCTTACAACAAAGGGATAATGAGGGTGGGCACCATCCAATTTATTGAGAACTTGAATAGAACAAAGAGGCAGAGGGAGGCTGGATTCTCCCTTGCCTGACTGCGTGGGCCGAGACACCAGTCTTCTGCTGTCCTCTGCCGTCCTGGTTCTCAGGTCTTCAGACGCGGACTGGAATCAGCAACATAAGCTCTGTGGCTCTTAGGGTTTCAGACTAAACCACGGGCTCTCCTGAGGCTCCAGCTTGCAGAAGACAGATCATGGGACTTCTCAGGCTCCAAAATCACGTGAACTAATACCTATAAATAAACAAATAATGACATAAATAAACAAAACCTCATTCATTTACTCACTAACTTGCTCAGGGGTCTGCAGAGAAACAGAACAAATAGAATGTACACATATTCTATACAGGATATAGTGGCGCTAATGACTGACAGGATGCCTCAGTTCCATGCCATGTGGGTGTCTTCACAGGACTAATCGAGTGTCTTGATGACATGGTACCCGGCAGCACCCAGAGCAAGTGATCCAAGAGAGGGAGGCAGAAGACATGGTGTCACACGCCAACACATCTGCTGTATTCCTTTAGTTATATGAATTAATCACGGGACTAATGTGGAGAGGACCAGACAAAGCTGTGACTCCCAGGAAGCAAGGATCACTGGGGCCATTTTAGAGGCTGGCTACCACAGCCAGCCACTGGGAAATGTAGCCAAACTATAAGGTTTTGCTGGGCTCCCCCGAGATTAATAAATATGAAAATATTTTTAAGTAGGATTCAATCCACAATATTTTAGTGTAATTTATGGTGTGTGTGTATATATATTTATACACATATGTATATATACACACACATGTATGTAGAAATATGTATACATATATCACATTCCTTTATGGTATATCATAGTCTATTCAGAAATGTCAAATTGCTTAACCTAATATACTGAAAATAAAAATTATTATATCTGTCAATGTACATTATTCTGAAAGTAAAGCCTGAAAAAATGAGGATAAATCAGTTTTCAGGAAAGTTACATTATCAGTCAATCTTTTTTACTGCTGTTCACAGGGAATGGTGGAACTCGAGGAAGCTCTGCTAGAAATCCGCTAAGGGAAATCTCCAGGCCCCTGAATTACTGTTCTTGTGGTAGAATCTATTTGCCATTCTTGTTCTAATACACCTTTCACAAGCTGCTTGTATAGGAAGTTCAAAAAAGATTACAGAGTCCTCTGTTTTCTCTCCTGTTTGAAAAAAGGAGGGCATAAGCTCATCTAATTGTCTACTAGTTTTAGACTAATGGTGAGAGCTGATGGTTGCATGGATTACAGGAAAAGTTCTCTTCCAAATTGTCATAAGGATGAAATTTTCTTCCATTAGAATATGTATACTTTTATTTTTTTAAAAAAGACTTTATTTATTTTTAGAGAGAGGGGGTGAGAGGGAGAAAGAGAAGGAGAGAAACATCAATGTGTGGCTGCCTCTTGTGCACCCACCCCTCCCCGGGGACCTGGACCGCAACCCAGGCATGTGCCCTGGCTGAGCACCAAACCAGCGACCCCTTTGGTTCGCAGGCTGGCACTCAATCTGCTGAGCCACACCAGCCAGGACAGAATGTGTATCTTTTTAATCAGAAGCTATGCTTTTCCAAAAATACCTCTCATCAATTATGATATTATGTGCCTAGTTGGCCATATACTTGGGGCAAGGGGTAGTAATTCTCAGGAGCGGCAGCGAACTTCCTTAAATGAAAAGTGTTTGCCAAAAGTCTATAGAAAATGCCATGTTTAAAAACAGTGCAGTGGCAGCCCTGGCCTGTGTGACTCAGTTGGCCGGAGCATCATCCCCTAAACCAAAAGGCAGCAGATTCAACTCCTGGTCAGGGCACATGCCTAGGTTGCAAGTTAGGCCCCTGGTTGAGGCAGTGTGAGAATCAACCGAGAGGCAATCAGCCATCTCTCTCCCTCCCCACCCCACCCCAAATTAATTAATTAATTAATTAATTAATTAAAAGCAGTGGCATACCAAGGGAGGGCCATGTTCATGGTCTGCCCAAGGTGCGGGCAACAAGGGGTGCACAACAACATGGACTGAAAGCCAATCTGCTTTATGTTTCCAGTTGTAAAAACTCTGTTTGTGATAAAGTACACCACCCTGAAACATGCTCATATATCTGCACATTTGTGTAGTTTTGCTATTGTGGAAGTATTTCTCCTTGGAAACTTCGGGGACCAAATTATCCATTCTTTTCAGTCTCACCTCATCAATGGAAAACACTGCAAAATGGAGGTGAAAATGCAGGTATAGGCTGTAAAAAAGGCTTTCCCAGACAAGGTGAAGCATTCATTATGAGGTTGTGTATTCATTAAAGAAATTTTGAAAAGCCAACCTCAATCTCTGAAGCACTGTGTGATCCAAAAGAAGAATTAATACAGGAGGATCAGCTTAGATTATATTTTTTTATTTTCTGCATTATCTCGTTTTGGTATGAAATTTCAGAGCTTAATTATACTCCCAAAATAATTGCAAAGAGCCAGGATCAGCCTCAAACAACGTACAGTAAATTCTAAGCTGTAAGATTGCTCCCTGAAGATCAACATATAGGCATTGTACACAAGCCCATTAACCATACAACTCAAAAAAAAAAAAAAAAAGAAAGGAAAATAAACAATTAAATGGGGAAAAAATCTACTTTAGAAGAAAAGTGACAGGCCCTGGCTGGTGTGGCTCAAGGGATTGAGTGCCGGCCCGTGAACCAAAGGGTCTGATTCCCAGTCTAAGGCACATGACTGGGTTGCAGGTTGGGTCTCTAGTAGGGGGCACGTGAGAGGCAACCACGTTGCTGTTTCTTTCCCTCTCTTTCTCCCTCCCTTCCCCTCTATAAAAATAAATAAAATCTTTAAAAAAAAATAAAGAAGAGTGACAGGAGAAATGACCAAAAATGCTGGTCTTATATTGCCAAAAAAGAAAAATCAAAAGGCTAATTTGGGTGTCTTAGTTTTCTTCAAGAACTGAACACTATTTCTAAAGCAAATGACAAAATGATGTCAAGGTTTGCTATCATTCAACCATTTTCTCATCATAAACCATTGTAAAGGCAACCAACAGAGTGGGTGAAGATATTTGCAATGCTTATGACAGAGAAGAACGTATATCTAAAATATATACATAAAAACTTGTATAGATTAATAAGAAAATCATTTGGAAAAAAGACTTCTCAGTAGAAAAATGGACAATAGACTTAGTCAATTCACCCAAGAAGAAAGCCCAATGAAAACAAACATTGAATGAGATACTCAGGTATAATAATCAGGGAAATGAGAATTAAAACTACAATGAGTACAACTACACCTCCATCAATATGGCTAAATTTAAAAGTCTGATGAGACCAAGTGTTGACAAGAATGTGAAGCAACAGGCACTTTCATACATGACTGGTGACACTTTGGAAAAATTTTGGTCCTATTTACTAAAGCTGCTGTTGTATATCCTATGATACAGCAATTTTACTCCTAGATCTTATCCCCAGGTTAAATGCATACTCACATACAATAAGTTATATACAAAAATATTCATAGCGGTGTTACTCATAATAACCCGAAACTGGAAACAACCCAAAACTCCATCAACAGAATGGATAAACAGGTTGGGTTATAATCCTAAAATGGAGTATCATGCGGCAATGAAAATGAACAAACTATAGCTACAGGCAATGACGCAGTTGATTTTCACAAGAATAATACAGAACAAAAGAAATCATACCCAAAGTAGCACCTATTGTGTGGTTCTAGTCACAGAAAATTCAAAAACAGGTTAAACTAAATTACAATGTCTGGATTATTACTGAAGTGATAAAATAATAAAGAAAAACAAGGAAAAGAAGGTCAGGTGAGTAGGGAACTTGTAGTTGTGAAGAGGAAGGGGCTGGGTTAGGAGAGTAATGACAAAGCGCTTTTTCTTGGCCTGAGTAGTGGCTGCACGGGTATTCATTTTAGGCAATTTTATATTATTTTCATCATAACAAAAGCATGTTTAAACCTCCTCTTATCTTCAGCAGTGAAAAACCAGGAAATTACACCAAATTACCTCAAATAATAAGGCATAGAAATTGGTATGCCTCACACATTCACTTATTTGTAGAGGATATTACAATTTACTTTCAACCCCATTTTTGAAAATGCAGACATTTACCAATGAGCCAGCCACTTAACAAGTATCAAACTCCAGAAATAATTGTACAAAATCAAAATTTCTAGCAATCTCACTAGTGGCAGTCAGTGTCCAATCTCTGCTAAATTTAAATTTTAACAGGTGATAAAAACCTTACAAACTCCTGGGAGTAAGTATGTTTCCTATAATCCGCAATGTGTTCCCAGAGCATTATAGAAATCTATTTTTTAAAATTTCCAGGTCTTTGCCAAACACATAGAAAATAAATCCACAGTGGACAAGCCCAATATCTCAAATTGGCAATAAGGACAGAGACTGGACACATAAAACAACATATAAGGCATTTTTAAAACAAATTTTGGTGTTATTTCCAGGAATTGGTACTGCAGATATCCAAGTGCTTTATGCACAGGGTGTGAACGGTGTGCTCAGTGCAGACCGCACTGGGGCCCCAGCACAGCCCACTGAGGCAAGGGCTCCTGCCATTCGTCAGAGGTCACGTTCCAGCCCCGTTCCCTGGCCCCCCCACCCCCCACCCCCACTGATGCCTCCCTCCCTCTAAACCAGGAAGGCAGCTTGAACTGTATGCTGTTTTGTTACCTGAAAATACATTAGAAGTTTAATAATAATAATAACAATAGTAATGTAGGGGGAGAAAAGAAGTCCAAGTCTCGGAGTTAGGGCCTCCTGGAAGCAAAAGGAAGAAACCGGGGAGAGGATAAGATATGACTGCGGAGCAAGCAGTGTTTCTCAAAGCCAGTCGGAGCCATCAGGCAGGAGACCCAGGGATTTGCATTTTGACAAGCTCTGCTGGTGATTCTTACGCACCCTGAAAGGCTGTACCTAAAAGAAATGTATGCGAAATAGATGGAATTAATCTTGAACCTTCTAGTTTGGGATTTCAATAGAGTTGGCTGATAAAGTTTAGGGGACTCCCTAACTCTAAAACCGAACTCAAGTGATGGAGGGTATTCAGTCAGATATAACACGCACTTCTCTATCACAAAATTCACAAAGCGTTTCAGTTAATACTCTCGACAGCCCTGTGATGGAAGTCTAGAGTTTAAGTTACTTCGTGAAGAATCCCACAGCTAGTGAGTCATACAAATGATGTGTGAACTAGGGCATCTGATTACCAAGCTAGTGCCATTTGCCACTGAGCTGTTGAAAATGATGGGGGTTATGGGTGAAATGGAATTCTGAGGAAGAAAAAAGAGGATCAAAAACACAGAATTTCTAAAAACACTGAAGCACTCTTTCTTATCTGACACTGATAACAATGAGAAATTCTGACTCTATCAGTTGTCTCTAAAGGTATGGAGACATGAGAACTCCTATAAGCCTGCAGGAGGATATATAAATCAGAGCCAGCAATTTGGTGAGAAATTTGCCAGTACCTAGTAAAACTAGAGATGCATATACCTTTGGCTTATGATCCAGGCACGCTTTCACATGTGTCAAGTATGTTTATTGAAGCATTCTTGTGTTAAAAGGCAGGTTCAGTTTTGTGGGCCTTGAAACTTTTCATAATTGGGGAGGTTCTCTTTAAGGAAAACAATACAAAAGTACAAATATTAAAGTAAATATTTATTTAGAATGAGGGAAGTAGTTACAAGAAACTTTTAGAGCCTTGGGAACCCATGTCCCTTTAGAAATGCTTCCTGATTTCCTCTCTTCTCACTCCACAGCTCCCAGCCCTGTGGGGGAGGGCGCTACTAAAGAATTGGGAGGGGGAGGTAAGGGAAGGCACACATGAGAATAAAGGGCTCTGAGCTTAACGTTCATTAGCGTCCTGGGAAATCCACCTCTGCTTGTAATAGAAAAACACTGAAAACAGCCCAAATAACTATGAGAATGAGAAAGAATACATCATGGTACATTCATATAATGGAATATTAAAAAGAATAAACTAGAGCTACATCGATAGACCTCAAAAAATAAATTCGAGTTGTAGAATAATGTATAGAGAGTAAGATACTATTTATTTAAAGTTTAAAATATGCAAAACAAGTCAAGAGACTTTATGTTTACATACATATTATATATACATGGATGTACACGTGTGTATATATGTATGTGTGTATATAAAATTGTAATAATATGGAAGGAAATGATAAACTCTGCATTCTAGACAGTGATTTCCTCTATCCAGGAGGAAGGAAGGGAAATGCAGAGGGGTATGTGGGAGATTCATTGTATCTGGATTTTCTTTTTCCTTGAAATAAAAAAGGAAGATCTGAAAGAGATCTGACAAAATACTAAGATTTGATTAGACAAACCTAGGTAGTTACTACCAAGTTTTACTGTATAATCCTCTATACTCTTCTATATGCCGGAAATAGTTCATAGGTTTTACAAAGAAAGAGTGTCATTTGCACTACCCAGGGAAAGAAGATACTTTAAAACTCACGACAGACTTGATTCCTCTATTTTTAATATTTAATTTATATTTTTATTGAAGTATATATAAGTAAAATGCACAGTTCAAGGAATGTTTACATATGTGACCCAGGTAAGCCCACCTCCACCATGATATAGAATGCTTGCAACTCCCTTCACCACACACAGTTCTCCCTTTAGAAGCTAATACTCATCCTCTGGTCTCAGCTTAGCTATCACTTCCTCTAGGAAAACTGCTTTGCTCCCCCAAGACTTGGTTACTACTACTCTTCTGTGCTTATTCCTTTAATTGGCCATTTATTTGTCCGCTTCTCTTTTTAGATTACGAGTTGCTTCTCTGAAAAATGCAAACTACAAATGTGACTTCTCTTTCTGCTCTGAGCATGTGC
Organism: Mormoops blainvillei; assembly: GCA_004026545.1. NCBI lineage: Eukaryota > Metazoa > Chordata > Mammalia > Chiroptera > Mormoopidae > Mormoops > Mormoops blainvillei. The sequence goes on along the minus strand of PVJD01001537.1, from coordinate 128,967 downwards.
CTTTCCATTTTCCGAGATGAATTGTACTCACCATTTTTAGCTCCTTCAGAGAAACCCAAGATCCTTTCCTTTTCTACACCTGATGTCTCCATAATTTCTACATCGAGTCCTATATTCCTCTATGCTCTGAGGTCATAACCTTGAAATCAAGATTTAGGTGTTGATCATTTCATGAGTAAATTCAAGAATAATGAAAACCCTGACCACTGAGTTGTATTCCATGACCACATGGGATATCAGGGTAATGCCTGCCTTGTAGAAGCCCTGAACCTTGCAAGTCAAGCTGAAACCTGTCATGCCCAGCCTGATTAAAACCTCCCCCAAAGCTGATGAGTAATGCTGAAAGTGTTCATTCAACAGACCTACAGTATCAAAAGGTAACGGTGGGGAAGTTTCACTTCTGTACCTTACACCAAGGATACCTCAGAGAACTTCCTGGATCACAGATAGCCTCGTGGGCACTCTAAAGAAAGCAAGTCCTCTTTGTGTTGTAGAGGGAGCAACTGGAGGGTTGTTTAATCACTGAAATAACAAGTGGATAAGAAAATGGACTCTGGTGCCAGACTTCCGGTATAGTAGTACAAATAGAAAACCTCTCCGAGCTTCAGTTTTTCCTTTGGAAACTGGGAACGGTGATGCTAACCCTACTTCAGAGGGCTACTGCAAAGACTAAGTAAGTTAATATGTGAAGAACTCCTGGCACATAGCAGTTAATAGCACTAGCAATAATTATTGACATTGTAATATATTAATTTTGGAAAGATCACTCTGGTTATTGGCTGATAGGTGTTGAATCTAAAAGGGGAAGTGTCATTCCAGCACTGAAAACAAAAATAATTTGCCCTTGCGGGGTGGCAGTTGGTTGGAGTGTCATCCCATGCACCAGAAGATTGCAGTTTTGGTCCCCGGACAGGGTACCTACCTAGGTTGTAGGTTTGATCCTTGGTCAGAGTGCATACAGGAGGCGGGAGATTGATGTTTCTTCTTCTCTCTCTCTCTCTTTTTCTCTCTCTCTCTCTCTCTCACTCAGATTGATGAATGTATCCTTGAGTGAGGATTTAAAATTTTTTAATTAAAAATAAGATAATGTGATTTAACACAGAAAAAGCCCTGGGTAGGAAGTGAGCCAACTGGTCACTCCTTTGGGTCCTTTGGACGAGGTAGGTGTATTCAAAGAGATTTGAAATGGGAAACACGCCATTGCTGTGTACCCCAGGTTGTCTCATTCCCCAAATTTTAAAACTAGTACATCGAAGGCATATTTAATTTTTAACAGCCCATAGCTACATAATTCTGAAGGCATTTGGCTGGGAGTTCCCACATTTCTTTTCTCGAGTTTCAAAAAGGGCCCAAGAACTATGGTATTTTCATGGGATATATTTTCTAGTCTATCTTGAGAACAATTTTACAATTCTCCCAGGCTATTTACCCTCCTGGCAACCTTTTCTGCTCACTTTCTGGCATGAAATACTCCTTCTTACATCCCAAACTGGCTAAATTATGATCCTCCTCAAAAACTCAGCTTCATTATTTCCTCCTCTAGCCTATCACGCCACTTGTATCCATTCACGTGTACTTATTGGTTTAAGTTGCAACGATCTGTTTTCTTGCCAGTCTTCATCTCCATGAGTTCTTTCATGGAATGGACGATGATTTTATTTCCCATCTTGAAACATTGCACAGCATAACAGTTTAGTGCATGAAGCCAGGCTTTGGGGGTTTAAATCTCACACTTACAGGATGCATATCTTTGAGCAAGTCATTTAACTTTTCTATGCCTAAGTTCCCTTATTTATAAAATGGACGTAATAATAGTGGCTAATTCAGGTAACTAATCCTTACTTCTTTTAATTCGAAACCTTTTCATGATTGTCACTGAGTTAAGGGAAAAAGAAATATTTTTGGATACATTTTAAAGGTAGCCTAATATATAAAAGGTCAAGGTTTCTAGGTCAAACAAATGCAGATAACTTTGTTGGGGGGAAAAAAAAGAGAGACTTGCAGATTCAGGCAGGCAATGCAAGACATCCTACCAGTCTCTCTCCATCGTCTTCACACTGTGTGCCTTCTCTGACTCCCATAATATTCAAGGTCTCTTCAGTTACGCTTTCTTCTGAGAGGGCTACCTTCCCCGGCCATGCCTGGCATTCCACGCTTAGGCTCTGCCAAGGAACTGATTCCCCTTTTGTGCCACTGTCTCTTTAGACGTCCGATACCACACAACTGTCTGTCTCAGTGCTCAGAACTCCGGAATGACCAATATCGAGCCTCAGGCTAATTCTCTCAACTAATTCTCCTTCTGGAAGCTTTCCCTCGTCATCACTCACTCCTTGCCTCTCAGTGTCCTCAGCTTCACCTGTAAGCTTTAGAAATTGACTCTCAGACCCCGCCCCACGTGGGCACCGTAACTCCTTCGGCGAGCAACAACTACGACCTTAATACCTTAGCTTCGCCCTATTTTAGCTACCGGCCCCGCCCCTGCCTCCGCTCCGCCGCCTCTTTAAACTGAAGTCACGAGTACGCCTGGCTCTCTGCCTGCACGTAGCGTGATGACGTTAGAGTTGGCGTGGTGACGTATGGCGGCTGCTTGCGTTTCGGCCTGGGGTCGGGGAGTAGGTTTAGAAATCAGGCGCGGCCGTGGGGCGTCCCGGCCACTTGGGGCACGTGGTTTCCTTGCGGCTCATGCCGTGGAATGTGTTGTCTCCGGTGCGCCCACTCGGGGAGAGGGACACAGAGGAGAGGTTCTTTGGAAGACTGAGCCGGATCTCCTAAAGGGGAAGGGAGCAACCCGGGGGCTTTGAAGCACCTGACGGCCGGTCTGCGGCCCGAAATTGGGGAGCGGCTGAGAGGGAAGGGTACCCGCAGGCAGGGTCCGAACCCCCGCTTGGATCTGGGCTGGTGCTGAGGAGGGAGGGCCTGGGGCACCCGCGCGATGTTCGGGGCCCGGTACCTGCTCCGAGCCCTGCGCTCTTGCTCCTCTGCTCCCTGCCCGAGACCCAAGCCTTCGGCCAAACTGAGCGTGCGGGAAGCTCTCAGGGCCCAGAACACGAATGGGGAGCGCGTTAAGGTTCAGGTTGGTGTATGGGAAGGGGTGTTTTTCTTTGTTTTTTGTTTTTCTTCTTAGTGACTTATATGGCACATCCACATCTAGGCTTGGCTTGTACTGTCGGCTCAGAACGACTGGCAGGGGAAAGTTAGAAAATAACAGGCAATCGTGTGCGTTCACATTTTTCTCCTTTCATTGGCTGCCATTACTTTCCGAAAAACTGTTGTGACACCTGTAAAGCGCTGGAAATTTGCTTTCACGGTACCAGGGCATTACCTGTGAACTTGTTAATTGTGCAGAAAAATAAACGAAGGTGTCCCTTTTCCTTTAGTCCTTATAATTAATAATCCACAGTTATATGCTGTTGCCTTGAGCTAGCTCCTTGAGGACAGATCACATGTCTTACCTGTTTTGGTATTCACACATAACTGACTGTAAATATTTGTTCAACTAAACCATACCTATCATTTAACCTCAGTGCCTAAAGTTAGGCTTTGCATGTAACATGGTTAATCAGCTAGGAAAAAATGCAGTGTAGCAGCTTGAAAGAGCTCTGGAGTCAAGCTACCTAGATGTAAATCTCATGGGGCATGTCACTTATGTGCCCTAACCCTCGGTTTCCTCTTATAAAAATGAAGATGATAATAAGTGTAAGACATAGAACAGTGGTCCAGAGTCACTAAATGTTAGCTATTATTTTTCTTGCTAATAATATTTGCAGCAATTCCATCTAAATTTCCTCTTAAAGGATCAGACCAAGCAATGTGGTTTGCTGAAACACTGATAATTATTTATGTTGTCCTCACATATCCTTGATTTTTAGCAATATGACTAATCTACCCCTCTGCATTTCTTTGGGTTTCATATTCTTTCCATGATCCAAATCAAAATTCTTTGTTGAATTCATCTATTACCTTGACATACATTAATGACACCTTTTATGTGCTAGTCTAAAGGCAACTCGAAGATGAAAAGAACAACCTAATGCCTCCGTTAGAGGCTTTCACTTTAGTGCTGTGCAGTCTCATATAGTAGCTAACTGACACTTGTACTACTTACTACTTAAAACGTGGTAGTCTGAATTGAGAGGTGCTGTAAATAAAATACCAATTTTGAAGAACAAAAAGAATGCAAAATATTGTTATATCGATTATATGTTGTTACTAATGGAGGCATAATGGGTTAAATAAAATATTAAAATTAATTTCACCTGCTTTTTACTTTTACTGTGACCACTAAAAATATGTAAAAGTACTTATGTGCTTCACATATTTTTGTTGGACAGTCCTGGTCTAATGACTAAAACAAGTAATTTTGGCAAAATGATAGGTTCTAGTAGTGTAAATAAGGAAGTTGGGGAAAACAGGAAACCCTTAACTGTGTGAGGAGGTCAGGGAAGACTCCTTGTCTATAGGGTATAGTGGGGACACAAAGAAAACAAGGGTCAGTACAGTCCTGTGCCCCATAATGTTTTGGTCAATGACAGATCGCATGAAAGACGTGGTCCCATAAGATTATAATGCAGTTGAAAAATCCCTGTCTCTCAGTGACTTGGTAACCTGGATAACCTAACATCTTAGTGCAACACATTACTAGCAGGTTTGCGGTGATGCTGTGTGAACAGCTCTGCCAGTTGCATAAAAGTATACAATTATGTACATGATACTTCTAAAGATGATAAACAAAATCTGTTAACTGGCTTGTGTATTTACTTTTATTGTCATTTTAGAGTCTGCTTTCCACTTGTACAAAGTCTGCCGTAGGAGAGTGCCATGTTACACCTGCAGTAGCCTCCTACATCTTGTGTTTACCACATCTCTTGATTGCATCATTTTTCTCTTATGTTTGATTTAATCTCATGTTGATTTTGTGCAGTGACTTGTGTAGATGTATAGTAGCTATACCATCTAGATTTGTGTAAGTGCCCTCTATGATGTCGGCACAAGGTTGAAGTTGCCTCACAACGTAGTTCTCAGAGTGTATCTGTCATTCAGTGGTGCGTGACTGTACAGTTTTTCTAAATAGGATCATCTTGCTTTTCCCAGGCATGTTTGATGGTTAATCAGACACCATCGATTCTTTCACGATTGTTCAGTGTCTGCTAGAGGAACATTCTCTCTTAATTTTTCTGCTAATTAAGTTTAAGCTAGATGTGATTGGTGAGAGAGCCGTTTTTAGTGTTAATTGGTCTACCTGAAGACATCTCATTTGTACTAAAACTTACTTATCATTTAAATTCAGAGTGTGTGGAAGTTTATGTATAACTTGTGTTCAAAATGAGAAGTTTCTTGAGAACTCTGTGTATGGTATTTTGTAAAAGGAAAAATAATCCCATAAAGATGTTTCTCATCTATAACTACATAACCTCCCTTCTTGGAATTTTATATGAAAGGAGAAAGAGACCAAAATATGCGCTCTGTTATTTGTTACCCAATTTGTTACCCAAGGGACAGGAAAAGATATGCGAAATAGCCAATATCGAGGGATTGGTTATGTGAATTAGGCTCATCTATCTAATGGAATGTCAGGTATCTATTCAGAAAGATGAGTTTTATTAACAAAACGAAAGGTGGAATGCCAAAGCTATATCTCACTGTGATAAGAACCATATAAAATTATATATGCATATGAATGAACTAAAAGCAATTGATAAGGCAGGATTATGAAGACATTTTTTTCCCTTGGTTTCATTTAGTCTGCTATGTATATGTGTCATGAAAATGTAAAATGTTTACATGTTTTAAACTCACATTTAGAAATATTTCTCTTCATTAGGGTTGGATTCGTTCAGTCCGATCCCAGAAGGAAGTCTTGTTCCTGCATGTAAATGATGGGTCCTCTTTGGAAAGCCTTCAGGTTGTAGCAGATTCAAACTTTGATAGTAGGTGAGTTAAAAAAAAAAAAAAGAGTCCTTTGATTCTGTTTTTCATCTCTTCTGCCCCCCATTTACCTAATCCAGTGTTCACATCGTACCCTGCATGACCTTTCTAAACAGATCTGCTTTTCAGAGTTTTGAGGTACGAGTCCAAATACTTAAAATCAAGATCCTTCAAGCTCGGGCCTTTCCTCCTTTCCTCTAACATCTTCATGAGACAGTATTCCCACCTATCCTTTGCTTTAGTCTCTCTTAACTACCTGCAGCTTTTTACCTAATTAAAGGTAAAAACTTCTGTTGTTAAAATATTTTAATGGTCTGATCGCAAGGTTTGTATTAAAATGAGGGTTGTATATAATGATACCTTGTTTATCCTTATATGTTGTTAGAGAACTGGCTTTTGGGAGCTCCGTGGAAGTTCACGGACAGTTGATAAAGAGTCCAGCCAAAAAACAAAACGTGGAGCTGAAGGCAGAAAAAATTGAAGTTATTGGAAATTGTGACCCCAAGGTATGTTTTCTGACCCTTTAATGGATGCTGTTTAGGCTTAATTAAAAATATTAGCAATCTGTTTTAAGTGTGATTATTGAGAAGATGGCACTTAGAACGGGTTTTGATTGTGACTTCCCAGGTCATTGAAACAGGCAATAGAGCCTAAGGATTGTAGAGAGAGTAGCACAAAGTCTCTGTGTAGATGGCTGAGTGTAATGAGTGAGAGCTCAGTCTGTGAATCTCCGTCACAGTTGGAACTTGCCACTTTTACAAGCATGCCCAACGACAGAGACATAGCAGGGCAGACCATGTTCTAAGAAAAGTTCTGCCTAGAAGTGACATGCATGATCCGGAACCGTTATGTCCAATGCAGTAGCCCTTAGCCACCGGTGGCTGTTTAATACTAAATCAATTAAAATTAAATTAAAAATTCCATTCTTCAGAGTCATTAGCCACATTTCAAGTGCTCAGCGGTCCTATGCAACTAGTGCCTACCATACTGGATAGCACAGATACAGAACATTTCCATTTATCACAGAAAATTTAATTGGACAGTGCTAAGAGTGTTATAATTCTTGGGCTGAACAGGGAAATTCTACATTAAGATGTGTTTATACCTGTTTTTGCAAGACTCTTCTGTTAGTAGCTTTTTATTTGTAGCCTGATAAAGAGGTTAGCAGGAATAAAATCATAGATTATCGATCTAATTTCTTAAGTTGGAGAAAAATGAGGCCCAGCCAGGTGAAATGACTTGCCCAAGGTGATAGAGCTGATTAGTGGCACAGCTGAAACTGTTGTATGTACTAGCCATTTGACTCCCTATGGATTTGAGATACTTGTCTTCAGATGTCTAGTGAGCAACAAATAAAGAAATATAGGAAAATTACATTATTTTAATTCATTTTTGGTTCTTTGGGATAACTGGAAGAAATTAAATATAGACAACCAGAAGAAAACGGGCAGTTTCTTAAAAACGTCATTCTAAATAATTTTCTAAGAAATTCTAATTGACAAATCAAGAATGAGGTTCTGAGATTTCTGAAAAATAAACTGAACGTAATTTGGAACTCAGAGAAGAATAGAGACAGTAACCATCATTGTTTTTCTTTTTTTAGCGAGCTATATGAGGATAAAAATTTACCATGTGTTTTGCTCCTCTTAAATTTTTCTCCTTTGGCTTCTGTGGGTGTTGATACCTTTACCTTCTTTTTCTCTTCATTTCAGTGTTATTTTAAAGTATTCAGATGTTAGGGAATTCCAAACCACTTAACGGTCCCCAGATTCCTGTTAATGTGGCGATATTTTTCACTTTAGGAAGTGTGGTGTTTATTTCTATACAACATAAATTAATATGTGCACAAGGCCTAAAAGGAATAGACAAGTCTAAAAAGGCTACCCTGGTAGCCTTAGTTTCTTTGTTATCTTTTTATTGAAACTTTGGTTTTGGTTTGAAAGTTTTTCTTTTTTCTTAATCTTATAACACCAGTATGGGTAGGCTGGAAATACTTCTAGGTAGATTCATAATTTTCTTTAAATTTTTTGTAAATACACACTACTGTGCCAGATGACAGAAAGCTGTTAACCCTTCCTCATATTCTTAGGCAGCAGTGCATGTTGGTGATTAAAGAGTGTCAATTATTATGAATTATTGTGGACTTTCAAGACATTTGGGTGATTTAAAAATTAAGTACCAGCTGTATGTAAACAGCTGCAGAAAACAATCTTTAACATGTACAATGTTCTAAACTCCTGTGTGCCAAACAGTGGACTATTTTACATAATTATATCCTAATCTCCCTACTTGTAAGTAGTGGTTGATAGCTAACAGATAGAAATTTGGTAAATAACAGATTGGCCTCAGTGACATTTAAATGTACTTGCCCATGGCTCCACAGCTAATAAATAGTAAAGCAGAATTCAAACCCACATCTCTCTGATTCCACCCCACCACCACTCTACTAACTTATTGGAATTAATGTGGACTATATTCAGTTATATTAAGAAATAAAGAAGGAACACGTCTTAGTTTTGTTCTAAAGCACTACTATTTTTAAAATGCCCTGGAAACTATCTTTTTAGCTTCTAATTTGTTTTTTTATTTATTGGCAGGATTTCCCTTTTAAATATAAAGAGAGACCTCCCCTGGAGCATCTAAGACAATTTCCTCATCTTAGGTGTAGGACTAATGTCCTGGGTTCTATACTGAGGGTCCGCAGTGAAGCCACAGCTGCTATTCATTCTTTCTTTAAGGTACGGTGTTTTGCTTCTCGGTGTTCTGTCTTGTAAAGAAATTGAGTAATTATAACACTGGAATAATATCCTGAGGGTTCTCTTAGTTATTTATCCCAAGCACCCTTTACTGTCGTAGGACTTTTTTTTTTTATTGATTTTATTTTCTCTTTATCACTGGCTCAGAGCAATTTGATTATGATGTGCCTTGGCACATTTTCTTTGTGTTTGGAGTTGGTTGAGTTTCTTGGATCTGTCCTTTTTTTATTTTCGTCTACTTTTTTCAGCCATTATTATTCCAAATATTTATGTTTCTTCCACCCTTTGGGGACATCAGCAACCCAAATATAGGCCCCTTGGTGGTATTCCCAGAGCTCACTGATACTCTTCTTTTTTAAAATTCTTTTTTTCTTTGTGTTTTTCTTTTGAATAATTTCTGTTGCTATGTCATTTAGTTTATTTATCTTTTTTTCTGCAATGCCTAATTTGTTATTTTTATCCAGTGCATTTTTCATCTCACACATTTTAGGTTTCATATCTAGATGTTTGATTTGGACCCTCTTAAAAAATGTCTTCCATTTCTCTACTCAATTTTGAACATATTCAGTATGGTTTTGAACATATACAATGCAGTAAAAATACTGTTTTTATGTCTTTTTTTTCTAATTTTAACATATCTGTCAGGAGTCAGTTTTGATTTATTAATCTTCTCATTATGGATTATGTTTTCTTTCTCTTTGCATACCTGCAAACCTTTGATTAGGTGTAGACACAGTGAATTTTAAGCTTCTTAAGCTTTGTTCTGGTATGCAGTTATTTGAAAACTGTTTGATCCTTTGGGTCCTGGTTTTAAGTATGTCTGGAGAAGTTCTTAGTCTAGGAGTAATTATTCCCCACTACTGAGGCAAAGCCTTCCTGTGAAGTACCTAGTGCCTTGTGAATTACCTTGCCTTATGAGTTTTTTCAGCCTGGCTTCTGGTTACAGACAAGGTTTCCAGCCACATGTGAGTGTCAGGCACAGTTTCTTCGAATCTTTTTGGATGGTTCTTTTTGTGGCCTTGGATGGTTTCCTCATAAGCATTGGCTTGATCATTCCTCTACCCAATACTCCATGTGACCCTCTTACCCATCTCTGGAGTTCTCTGCACATCTCTCTCGTCTTTGGTGCTCTGTCTTGAATTTTAGTCACTTTGGTCTCCTAAGACTCTCAGCTCTGTCTCCTCAACTCCAGGAGTCCTCTGGGCTCCACTTTGTTACCCCGCTCTCCTTGCTATGGCCGGGAAAATCTCCAGGTGGTAAGCGGGGCTGCTGGTGGGGTTCACGATGTTTGTTTCCCATCTTCAGAGATCACTGTCCTTTGTTGTCTGATATTCAGTATCTTGAAAACCATTCTTTCATGTGGTTTGCTTGTAGGGTTTTTTTGTTCTATGTTTGTCCTTTTGGTTGTTTCAGTTAGGAGGGTAAATCTGGTCCCTGTTTTTCCAGTTTGGTCACAGACATACTATACACACACACACACACACACACGTATATATACACACTATATATACCTACACACTATATAAATTATATATATGCTCTACTATATATATTATATACATAGTTATATAAATAAATAGTAAGCACAAATTTTAAAGAGGTGTTGATCAAGTAGATTGATCTAATGATTAAAGGCATTTTGCCCTATTTAGTTTTACTTTTTGACCATTTCCCCCACCTGGGAAAGCCACAGTGGAATGTACAATAGCTGGTAAGTTAATGAGGTGAAGGGACCCTCCCCCTCATGTGAATGGGGGTTGGGGGGCAAAGGAAGGAATGACCCAGAACATAAAGTTCAGTGTTATTCCGTGTGGTTTTGGAAGTCTTCCTATGCCACTTCAGTGGATCCAGCTAATTTGCAGAGATTGTTTAATGTATACCCTTCCATGTATCCAAATTCATGTAGACCCAACCTATTGTAGCATACAAGAGGGTTCTTGTGTTTTCAAAAGCTCCTTCAGAGTTGATTTCTGGTAAAACAGCTAAAGGACCTCATGGCATTAAAGCATATATTGTACTTTTGAATAAATAAAGGAAAATAAATCACATTATACAATATCACCCCATTCCAGTATGAAAGGGGGCATTTACATATGGTCTCATAAACTTTTATATGCGACTTCATATAGCTTTTCAGTAGTGCTTCAACCACACAAATGGAAAATTTGTTCAGATCTGAAAATGGTTTTCCCCCATATGGCTTTAACAGCTGGTAAAGTGGACCTATTCGAATTCTGAAATAGTTTTATATATTTCTGGCCACCAGGTGGTGGTATTCACAATCTGTTAACAAGTTGGCTTTACCTATTTTCTGCATTTCTTTGTTACATGAAGTCTTTGCAGATATATAAACAATTGAAAAATAAGGGAAGAAACTAGAAATCCTGAAGTCAAAAAATAAGCAAAACAAAATTAGAAAGAAACATTTTAAGTGGTTGAAAATAAAGTTTAACACTGTCGTTGATAGTTACAAAGTAGGCACTTTTTTTGGGTGCTATAAATTCACATTTTAATTGTAAAGACCTGGAAAATATAATCCATCTTCTATAATGTTACCCAGTTGTATGTGTGACCGTTAGGATTGAATTGTTTAAAAAAATCACAGGAGAGCTGTATGTCATATTAAATAATTGTTACATATTATCTAGTTTTGGTACTACAGGGTCTGGCAGAAATAACACGTGCTTGAGTGTGGTTGGTAGAGCAATAATATGGTAATATTACGGTAATAATAATTTATAGTTTTATTTTAACATTTCACCTAAAATGTCATATGGTGTGCTTGAGTGTCATATTGTTATGTTACAGAATTACATGCTTATGATTTTGTAATAAATAACAAATGTTATTTGTGCCGCATCCTATATTTCTGTGAGTTGTGACTTTAGGCTCCCTCAAAGATGTTAGGAGTTAAAATGTAAAATCTTCATAAGTTTCTAATCTAGAAATATAGAAAAAAATAAACTCAAGCAGTACTTTTTAATTAGGATACTTTAAGCATCTAAAGTTACCTTTTTGGTTTGAGTATCAAAAATGTTTTGTGTGTAACTTGGTTTGCTCATAAAATTGACACATTTGCTGTGAACTAAAACTTGGCTATTTAGAATCCTCAAAGAATGAGTCATTTAGAACTGAGTTTCTCAAATAACAGGATTATCTCTTTAGGCACCAAATTTTCTAAATTCCAGTGGAAATTATCCTACAGTGTAGTGCATATTCCCCTGGCTTCCTGACTTGAGCCAGAAAAAAAATTTGCCCTTTCCGGATGAGTCAAGTTTCTTCCTTTGAGTATCAGGTTTTTCCCTCTTCTGTATGGCTGTGCTTTCAAAGCCTGTCACGGTGTGGAGTGTTCTTTTTCCCTGTGTTGAATGACCCCAGACTGCTGTGTCTTTGAATTCCTGTGACTGTTTTCTGTGGATTTTTTTTTTTTTGCCTCCTTTTGCTTTCACTTTTTGTTGCCAGTGGCGTTCCTGTGGCTAGCAATTGCCACTGTGTTGTTGTTGTTGCTGATTCTGATAAATAAAGATATTTATTTTGGGTGTGTGTGTGTGCGAAAGAAAATATAGTCCATGAGTCATTGAGTGATGTGTATGGGCCTTAGTACATGGATTTTATAATTCTCAGGTATCCAGTGTCTCATAAAATATCTGGTTCTAGAATGTCTACCAAAATATTTAGATATTTAGAGGTAGGGGGTGCAATAGGAAAAATTGGATGAAAATGTGTGCTTTTATTTCTGGTTTCTTCTCTGGCCCTCATCCTTCTAATTGGGAACCACTCTGCTGTGGGATAGGTTAAGTAGCTCTCACTGGTACCGCACCGGGGCAGCTGCTGGCGGGGCTCCTCCGGTCCTTGCATTTATCGTCCTTTTTATCTTTCTCCTTCCCTGTCCGCTCCTCTTGCTTGGACTTTATTCTCAATGCTCTATCTTTCTTCCCTTGTGCACTGTATAGCTTTTGGTGGTGATGTGACGGACTTTGATCTGTTCAGCCTAGCTAGCAGCATTAAGCCTTGAAAAGTTGGTGACACCTTTTGAAACGTTTAGTATTAGTTGAGTATTCAGAATAATTCCCACTACTTGAGTGACTTTTTAAAAACCTCATATAGTTATTTTCATAAGATTTACAGCAATGTTTCTTGTGGCAGTTGACCAGTTCTAACTTTGGCAATTATATTTAGCCGTTAAGTTTTCTCCTCCCTCCCCCTTCCCCCCGCCCCCCGCCCTCTTGCCACCCTCATTTCCTTTGGATTTTTCATTTCCTTTCTTTGTTTACTGCACTCAAGCTCATAGTTGCCTGCATTTGTGTGGAATAAATGATTCATGTCCATAATTCTTGGCTCCTGAGAGATAAAAATTTTATGCAGTAATGTTATTATTGATTGTATTTCATTTGTTCTCTATTATGTGCTCTGTGCAGCACCTCTAGGCATGTTGCTCCCAGACTAAGTACACATTTGAATACTTTCTGAGACTCCTAATTTAGAGTTTGAATATTTAATCAGCCTGCGTCATAAGGCAAGTTGTTAACTAGATGTGTGGTATCTTAACCAGAATACTTTAATTTAACCTTTTTATGAAGGAGGGAGCAAACTTGGGAGGGTCCTGGTAACACACTGAGACATTTTGTATTCCACCAGTGATAGGAATATTTAGTGGAGATTAGAAGTGTATATATGAATTTATTGTATTGATTTCAAGACCACAATTTTTGCGTTAAACAAATACGATTCTGACTTTGCAGCCAGATTCTGACTTTGCAGCCTAAGTCCCCTTTGGTTACCTCTGCGCTCACCCTGCAACAGTTATGCTGAATGTAACCTTTTGCCTATATCCACAGTTAAAATGAATGAAGCTTAACCTTGAAGTTGTTGGGTTATTTCAGTTCTACTAGCAACAGCTTTTGTGGCTCACTAATGGAAATAGTCTCAGACTTTTGAGCAGAGAAATTGCAGTTGGGCACCTCAGTAATGGATGCATTTTCTGCTCAGAATCTTCTTTGAGGCTAAAGGAAGTGCATGGCCTGCGCCATATGCAGTGCTCTTACCATCAGTTTAATGACAGACATCCTAAATCATTTCTGCCTTGTTTGCAGTTTAATTCCTTAGTCCCTATTTGTCAGCTTTAATTTTTCTTCTTTTCTGTGGTTTGTTACAATTGAGGGTCTCATTGCAAGATAACTGAACTTTACATTGATCACTTTGTGTTCTCTTAGCAGTGTGGGCAACATTATTTATTATACATTAACCTCGAGTGGTTGAGTGTGTGTGTGCGAGTGTGTATGTGTGTTTGTGTTAAATCACTACCAGCATGCTAGAAAAGTAGAAGAGGAAATAGTACCTGAGACAGACCCTGAAGACCCAGGTTCCAGCACTGGGCTGCCATTGACTAGTTGTGTGACTTGGCAATTCATTAACCTCTCTGGGCCTCAAGTTCCTTATCTTCGAAATGAGGAAACTGAACTAGATAATGTGTAACTCATTTCCTGATTTAAAATTATTTGTGTTTCTATACATAGTAAAACACTCAGCTTGGTATTTCAGTAGTTTTATTTGGGGAGTTGGGGAGGAATTTGATATGGCATTCTCTTAATGCTATTTTAATTATATAGTAAGATATATTTTCTTGGAATTGTTTCATATACAAGTATACTTTAAAAAATAGCTTTTCTTTTTCTTTCAGGACAGTGGCTTTGTGCATATTCATACTCCAATAATCACATCCAATGACTGTGAGGGGGCTGGAGAGCTTTTTCAAGTTGAAGTAAGTTGTGCTTCCCATCGTGGATATATTGCTCCCTGACATTTTTCATCTGAGGGTTTGTATTAAATTTAATAAGAGTTGTACGGCTAAACTATGACCAGAACCTGAAATGTTTTTCTGTAGTAATCCTTAAAAAAAATATGTAGAAAATTTAAACTTCTCTGATCCCTGTCCTATCAGCTATATTAGAGTAGGCTTTTAGTTTAGTACTCCATTTGCTTTTCTTATATAATTGTCAGTTGGTGAACTGGAATAATTTGAAGAGATTAATAAAGATTCTAAGATATCTTTTGTGCAAATTTAACCCTTAGTTAATATTTTTGGATGTAAATCATATTTTAAAAGATAAGTTAAAATAGAAAAGTATACACGTGACTATTTTCTTTTCCAAAGTTTAAAAAGAAACATTTTTCATAAGAAAGGTTTATGCCCTAGCTGAGTGGTTCAGTTGGTCGGAGTGTTGTCCTATACACCAAAAGGTTACTGGTTGGATTCCTGGTCAAGGCACACACCTAGGTTGTGGGTTCAGTCCCCCGTTGATGCGCATACAGGAGGCACCCGGTCAGTGTTTCTCTCTCACACCAGTGTTTTTCTCCCTCTCTCTCCTTGCCTTCCTCCCTCCCTTCCTCTCTCTCTAAAACCAATAAAACATATCCTCAGATGAGGATTAAAAAAGAAAGGAAAGAAAAAGACATGATTTATGTTCTGTATACCTCATGAAGGCTCTTACTTTAATTCTTTATTCAGAAATCATTTTTTGAGCTCTTAATAAGTACCAGGCATTGTCAACCTGCCCTTGTAGGTAATTTAAAATTTACTAGTTTTTCTTACTTGTAGACAGTTGAAGCCTTTTCGTTTACCAATTTGCCAGTCTGCTTAAACTCATTGGCTAGTAGTGTAATAATTTACAGAGAAATGTATGTCGATAAGTAGTGCTTTTTGTATTTCTTTCATTTATTCACTGATTCATTCCTTCCTTCCTTCTTTCCTTCCTCCTCACCTAGAGACTGTTTTTTTTTCCCATTGGTTGTAGAGAGAGGAAGGGAGAGAGGAAAGGAGAGAGAAACATCGATGCAAGAGAGAAGCATTAATCGGTTACCTCCCGAAAGCTCCCAGACTGGGGATCAGATTGTACGAGTGTACATGCCCTAAGGAGGACAGGGGATCAAGGACTGAACCTGAAACCTAGGCATGTGCCCTGATGGGGAACTGAACCACAACATTTCGGTTATGGGCTGACGCTCCAACCAACTGAGCCACACCGGTCAGGGCCACTGATTTCCTTAAGAACTCAAGGTTCTTTTCATATATTGATTCGATTCCAGTAAATGACAAGACTTATATATTATAACTGCTTTCTATGGTTCAGTATGTTTTCACTCTTTTATAAATTTTAACTACAGTTGACATACAGTATTATACTAGTTTCAGGTATATAACTTAGCGTTTAGACATTTATATAATTTTTGAAGTGATCACCCTGATAAGTCCAGTACCCATCTGATACCACACATAGTTATTACAGTATTATTGACTACAGTCCCTATGCTGTACTTTACATCCCCATGACTATTTTTATAATTGGCAATTTGTACTTTTTAATCCCTTCACCGTTTTTAACCAGCCCTCCAACCCCACCCCCACCCCCCAATCTGGCAACCATCTTTTTATTCCCTGTACCCCTGAATTTGTTTCTGTTTTGTTTGTTTATTTTTGATTCAACATATAAATGAAATCATATGGTATTTGACTTTCTCTGTCTGCCTATTTCATTTAGCATAATATCCTTTAGATCCACCCATGTTGTTATAAATGGCAAGATTTCATTCTTTTTTATGGCTAATATTCCATTGTATATATGCACCACGTCCTCTTGATCTAATCTGTTGATGGACGCTTAGGTTGCTTCCGTATCTGGGCTATTGTAAATAATGCTGCAGAGAACATAGAGGAGCACGTATCTTTTCAAATTAGTGTTTGCGGTTCTTTGGATAAATACCCAGAAGTAGAATTGCTAGGTCGTCTGGTAGTTATATATATATTTTTAAAGTAATCCAAAAAATTTTTTAAAGATTTTATTTATTTTATTTTTAGACAGGGGGGAAGGGAGGGAGAAAGAGAAGAGAGAAACATCAATATGTGGTTGCCTCTCGCGTGCCCCCTACTGGAGACCTGGCCCACAACCCAGGCATGTGCCCGAGCTGGAGAATCGAATTGGTGACCCTTTGGTTTGCAGGCCAATGCTAAATCCACTGAGCTACACCAGCCAGGGCTGTATTTTTAATGTTTGGGGCAACTCCATACTGTTTGCCACAGTGACTGCACCAATTTTCAATCCCACTGACAGTGTGCAAGGGTTCCCTTTCCTCCACATCCTCACCAATACTTGTTTGTTGATTTATTGATGAGAGACATTCTGACAGGTGTGAAGTGATATCTAATTTGCATTTTCTCTGATGATTTAGTGACATTAAGCATCTTTTCATATGTTTATTGGCCATCTGCATATCCTCTTTGGAGAAATGTCTGTTCAGGTTCTCTGCTCACTTTTTAATTGGATTGTTTATTTATTTATTTATTTTGGTGCTGAACTGTATGAGTTCCTTACATATTTTACATATTAACCTCTTATTGGATCTATCATTGGTGAATATCTTCTTCCATTCAGTAGGATGTCTTTTTGTTTTGTTGATGATTTCCTTCACTGTGCAAAAACCTTTTTAATTTGATGTAGTCCCATTTGTTTATTTTTTCTTTTGTTTCCTTTGCCTGAGAAGACATGTCAAAAAAAAAATATATATATTGCTACCAGTGAGATCAAAGAGTTTTCTGCCTTTGTTTTGTTCTAAGAGTTTCATGTTTTGGGTCCTTAAATTTAGATCCTTAATCCATTTTGAATTTAGTCTTGTATATGGTCTAAGAAATGATCCAGTTTCATTTTTTTTGTATATATCTGTACAGCTTTCCTAACACCACTTATTGAAGAGACTGTCTTTATCTCATTGTATATATACTTACCTCCTTTGCCATGGATTAATTGGCCACACAGGCATGGTTTTATTTCTGGGCTCTCTATTATGTTCCACTGATCTGTATGTCTGTTTTTATGCCTATAGCATGCTGTTCTGATTACTATAGCTTTGTAGTATAGTTTGAAATCAGGTAGCTTGGTACCTGCAAGTTTGTTTTTTCTCAAGATTGTTTTGGCTCTTCAAGGTCTTTAGTGGTTTTGTATAAATTTTAGCATTATTTATTATAGTTTTGTGAAAAAATATCATTGGTATTTTGATAGGGATTTCATTGAATCTATAGAGTGCTTTGGTTATTATGGATATTTTAATGATGTTAGTTCTTCCTATCCAGTAGCACAGTATATACTTCCATTTATTTGTATCTTTGTCACTTTCTTTCTTTAATGTCCTATATTTTTCCAGGTACAGGTTTTTTACCTCATGGCTAAACTTATTCCTAGGTATTTTATTCTTTTTGATGCAATTGTAAATGGGATTGTTTTCTTAATTGCTTTTATCAGTAGTTCATTATTGCTGTGTAAAAATGCAGCCTATTTCAGAATATTAATTTCATATTCTGCTCCTTTATTGGATTCATTTATTCTAATAGTTTTCTTGCGGAATCTTTAGGGTTCTCTCTTTGTAGTATCATATAACTTGCAAGTAATGACAGTTTTACTTCTTCCTTTCCAATTTGTATGTCTTTTATTTCTTTTTCTTGTCTGATTGCTGTGGCTAGGACATCCAATACTATGTTAAATAAAAGTGGTGAAAGTGGACATCCATGTCTTGTTCCTGACCTTAAAGAAAGAGCTTTTAACTTTTCACCATTGACTATGATGTTACCAATGGGTTTGTCATTTATGGCCTTTTTTATGTTGAGGTATGTTCCCTCTATTCCTACTTTGCTGAGGTTTTTATCATAAATGGAAATTGGATTTTGTTAAATGCTTTCTCTGCATCTCTTGATATGAGTATATAATTTTTATCCTTCATTTTGTTTACGTGCTCTACCATGTTAATTGATTTGCAGATATTGAACTAGCCTTGCATCCTGGGAATAAATCCATTTGATCATGGTGTATGATTTTTTTAACGTATTGCTGAATTAGGTTTATTAATATTTTGTTGAGGACTTTTGCATCTATGTTCATCTAGGATATTGGCCTATAATTTTTTTTATACTGTCATTGTCTCATTTTGGTATCAGGGTAATGTGGGGCTCATAAAATAAGCTTGGGAAGCTTCCCTGCTCTTCAGTTTTTTTTGGAGCAATTTAAAAAGGATAATTATACTTCTTTGAATATTGGGTAAAATTTAGCTGTGAAGCCATCTGGTCCAGGACTTTTGTTGGAAGTTTTTTGATTACTGATTTAATTTCATTAGTAGTTATCAGGCTGTCCCAATTTTCTGTTTCTTCCTGATTGAGCCTTGGAAGATTGTATGTTACTAGGAATTTATCTGTTTCTTCCTGGTTATCCAATATTTGGCAAATAATTGTTAGCCTGGTTCTCCAGGGGTGTTCCCTGTGTGAGTTGTGTGTGCTCTCCTGTTGTAGTTGGATCTCAATTGCTGTCAGCACATCAGTGTTTGGGATTGACCCTCGGGTTGACTAGCTGTGAAGACTGGCCGTTACTACAGCAGATAAGCTGCTGTGTGGGGGCTGACCCCCTGAAGTGGGAGTCACTTTAGCAGGGCTCTGGTGCCAACTGAGTCCACTCTTAGGGTGTGTTGTTTGTTGAACTGATTGAGTATGTTGACCACCAGGTGTGTTGGTTGTGGAACTTCTTGGGAAAGGCTCAGGTGCAGGCCAAAGTCAGCCTATGTTTGTGTTCAGTTGGGGCTGCGTCATGGACTGTACAAAGTGGTCTATAGTCAGTTGCTATTTGTTTTGGGCTAGAAGGTGCTTGGGAGAAGCTGTGCTGTAAACCAAGGCCAGTTGCCACTAGAGCTAGGCTTGGCACCTTTTGGTGGGCACCATGACGTGAGCCGCAGGCAACAGGCACTTGTGCCAGGCTTGTGGCTGCTTATTAGAAGCTACATTCCAAGCCAACACTGGCTGTAGCTTTTGCCAGGCTTGGGTTCAGCTGATGAGAGTTACAGTGCAAGTTGCGACTGGTAGTCACTTACGCTGAGTTGCGGCTGCTTAGCAAAAGATACAGGGCATGCTAAGGCCGGACAGTGCTTGTTTGGCGTCTGTAGACCTTTCAGAGATTCTAGGATAGTCCTCAGTGAGCCAAAGTGGGCTTGTGTGGAAAAGCGCTGGAAGTGACTCAGGCCTGGTACACAAGTAGGGTGCAGTAGAGTCTGAGGGAATCACCAGGGCTGGGAGAAAGATGTTAGCAAGGCTAATGGAGGGCTCAGGTTTGGCACCTGCCTTCACCTGCCAGCTGGGTTGGGGAGAGTTCTCAATAAAGGATCTGTGGTGGCTGCCAGCTCTTTTGCTCCCCAGAGGGAGCTGCCCTGACCCCCGTCCCTCCAGCCTTCACGCTGAAGCTAGTCCATTCAGTTTCTCTCCATATGTCCCTGGCTCTTTTTGAGCTGCTGTTCCTGCACTGGAGCCCAGAGCAAGTGAGTTTGTGCGTGAGTCCAGGCATGAGTTACACCTGGGACTCCAGAAGTCCTCTGTTTCACTCAGATGCAGTCCCCACTGGTTTTCCCAGCCAGATATTATCAGGACTCCTCTTCCAGGCACAGGTGCCATGGGCTGGGGAGCCGTTTTGGGGCTGGGTCCCCTCCCTTCTCATGGGGGACCTTCACCACTGAGATATCCCTTCCAATTCTTAATTGCCACACCATGGGATCTGCATCCTTGTTTCTCCTGCCCTTCTCAATGTGGCTTCTTTATATGCTTACTGATAAGAGTTTAGTTCAGGAAATGTTTAGGCAGTTCTGAATGATGGTGGCTTTATAATTTAGTGGTAATTTTGATGTGGTCATGGGAGGAGGTGAGCACAGCATTTACTTATCTACCATCTTGACCTGAAGTCCCCTTCACTATTGACTCTTGATAATGATGCTTCCTCTTCATATTATTGAACAAAGTATTTACTGGGAGAAGTTGTTTTCATATGTTGATGTTGTTAATAAAAATAATGAAATGCTGTCTTTTTTCATGCATATCTTGAAATCTTGATGATAGTCTTCTGCAAAGAGCAGGGTAAAAATGCTTTTTTGAACATTTAAAGTGAAAGTGTTAGTATCTGTATATGGATGTTCAAAGAAGGTAGCAAATCATAATATCACAATACATTCAGCCCTTTTTATCCGTAGGTTCTGCATCCACAGATTCAATCAACCAGAGATTGATAGTATTTAGAAAAAAAATACATTGTTACTGATGTACACTATGTAGTTAGGCCTATGATGATTGTATCTGTACTGAATATATACAGACCTTTTTCTTGTCATTATTCCCTGAATAATATGACAACTGTTTACATGGTGTTTACATCGTATTAGGTACTATACATAATCTAGAGATGATTTAAAGTACATAGGAGGTTGTGCATAGGTTATATGCAGATATTACACATTTTATATAAGGAATTTGAGCGTCTGCAGATTTTAGTATCATCCAGGGGTCCTGGTACCAATCCCCTGCAGAGACTGAGGAATGAGTTTATATAAATTATAAAAATACATTTTTCTAGGTATTTACATTGTTTATTTTCTGTTTGCCTCTTAATAGTCTTCTCAGTATTGAAGCAAAGAAAAATCACTACCTTAAATACATTTATAATCCCTAAACCGCTAAATATTAAAAAATAAATGACCAAGAAGGAAATGTATAATTTAAAGGCATTTTTACAAACAAAAAGGGAATTACTAAAGAGACCCCAAATGAACAGTAAAAAAAAAAAAAATCTGTAACTAACTTAAAAATGATAAATTTGGAGATAACTGCTTTGCTACAAGAGAAATCTTATAAGCAAGACTAATTGATTACAGTATATGTATTTTGGTCTCTAAACAACAAAGGCAAGTTATCAGATCAGTATAAATACATAGGAGGGGGAAAAATATATGTTTCTGAGGCTAAACAAATGTTCTGTGTTCATAGTATTTTAGGTCCAGGTGAAGTAATTTTATAGTGGAATTAGCCTCCCCTGTTCAGAGTACCTAAAGAGATGCGCTTGGCGTCATTGACCCTAGACTCCTGCAGTCCGGGGCTGTATCAGTTTCAGCAATGTGCGCCTTTTTGCTATGACCCGTAGTCTTTGCTGCCTTCAGAAGTTCGGCTCTAAGACTTGCCTTCTGCCCCTGCCAGCCTTCTGTCCTTTGAAAGCAGTGCTTCTTCTTATTTCCACCTTCCACACCTCTGTCCTTCCACGCTTTATTGTGTTAATTTCCTCCTCAGTGCATGTAGAGTCAGGGGGGTTTGAATCTTGGCACCTCACTGTTAAGAGGAAGCAGTTTCATATTTAAGTTGTTACTTCTCTTAATAGTGCTCTTTTTTGCCCTGACAGCAATGAAGTGTGAGGTTTGAGGGCAGCAGTAAGAGGCCACCTTGAAACGAAGAGTAAAAACATGCACTCTTGAAATACTGTTGAGAAGTGCATGCATGTTTCATTGTTACTTTAGTTTTCTTTTTTCTCATTTCCATTTCCTGCCTTAAGACTTGGGATATTAAGGTTTGGGGACTACCGAATACATATGTAGAAAGTTGCATTCAAACCATTCATTTGTTATTCTGCTGACATTTGGTATCATCTGTGTTCAAGATGCTGTGCTAATTGTTATGTGCGATATAAAGATGTAGCCGAGGTTCTGGCCTGTAAAGCCGGTGAGTTGGCAGGGGTTGACAGAGGCCAGAGCTTGCTTTTCATTCACTCGCGATGTTACTTATCTTACAATATCCCTTGATTGTACACTTTTTCCTCTTTGTCTTACAGCCCGAGCTGTGCCCCCATAATATGTTTGGTCTTTACAATATTAGAGTAATTATTTTGTCTCTGAGAAGATAAAGGAGACTAAAGGAAGAATCAGAGATTGTGGCAAAAACTAGACTTTGATGGGACATAGGCGAAACTGCCTTATGTATATATTTGAAGCTGCACTGTTACCAGCTGCAAGTGGTATGGAATCTCTAGGAAAATTAGGTCAGTGAGGATTGACTTGGTTAGAAAAATCTTCAAAATGAGTATGTGACTTGCCTGTACCCGAGGGAGGACATTCCAGGTAGGGAACAATGTGAGCAGCGTCGAATGTTTGAAATAGCACGGGGTTTTCGTTGGAATCTTGGATGAACAGATTAGAAGGCTCATATTGGTATATAGCTGCAGGAATGAGTTGGAGCAGGTTTTTAAAAAACTGCATACCATAAAATTCACTCAAGTGTACAGTTCCATGGTTTTCATTATATTCATAGGGTTGTGCAACCATCATCACAATCTAATTTTAGAGCATTTTCATCACCCCCAAATGAAACCTGGTACCCATTAGTAGTTCCTTCCCTTTCCTGTAAGGTAACCTAAAACTGCTCTATAGATTTGCCTCTTCTGGAGCATTTTATATAAATGGAGTCATACAACATATGGTCTTTTGTGTCTGGATTCTTTCAGTTAACACAAAGTTTTTGAGTTTCATCCATGTTGTAGCATATATCAGTACTTCATTACTTTTTATATTCAACTAGTATTCTGTTGTATGGATATACAACATTTGTTTATTCATTTTGCAGTTGATGGCTATTTGGATTGTTTCCACCTTTTGGCTATAACGAATAACGCTACTATGAACATTTGTGAAAACATTTGAATGTGCATGTGATTTCATTTCTCTTGGGTGGAATTGCTGGGTCATATAGTAACTCTGTTTTGAGAAACCGCCGTACCATTTTCCAAAGTGGCTGCATAATTTTACATTCCCATCAGCATGTATGAGTCTTTCGATTTCTCCCCATCATTGCCAACACTTATTACTGCCCCCCTTTTTTTCTCTAGCCATACCAGCCTGTATGAAGTGGTATCTTATTGGGGATTTTCTTTTTGATTTTGCTTTCAAGCATTTACAATTTATATGTAAATATGTGATTCATATTTAAGCTTTTAATTACTAATTCTTCTATGCCAAAGTGTACTAGATAAATGGTTACACACTATGAAATTAAATTAGGCTGAGAAAATCTAAGAGTAATACTTCATATAATAGAAACACCACTCAACTCTAGAATTTATACACTTATGTACTTTTAAAAGTGAAGAAAAACTGAAAGTATAATCTTGTTAAATGGAATCCAAGGAGACATGTATAATTTTATATCTGAATCTCATGTTGTGGAAAATCTCATGCTGAAATTCGGCTCCTGAATCTCATACTGTGTACTGAAGTTTGGCATTATGTTGGCTTGTTCTTTTAATTATTTTGGTTATATATGAAACAAGTATATGTGCATGTGTGTATATATCATAAAATTTACTCTTTTAACCATTTTTAACTATACAGTTCAAAACCATTAATTATATTTACAGTGTTCTGTAACCATCACCACTGTTTCCAAAACCTTTTCATCACCCTAACAGAAATTCTATAGCAGAAACTCTCCATTCCCCTTACCCTAGCCCCATGTAACCTCAAATGTGTCTCTGGACTTCTCTACATATTTCACATAAATTTAATAATATATGTAGCCTTTCATGTCTGGCTTCTGTTGTAGCATGTATCAGGGCTTCATTCCTTTTTATTACTGAACAATATTCCATTGTATGGATATACCACATTTTGTTTATTCATTTGTCGATGGACATTAGGATAGAGTTAGGGTAAAAAGGCGAGTCACTTTTGGATTTACCTTTGTGATCTTCAATTTCCTGACTTGAAAAATGTGACTAACACTGTGCTTATAGGTTGTAAGAATTAATTGAAATAACATAGATGAAAACTTAAAATTGCTATTCAAAATAAAAAGGAAAATTTAATATGCAGGAGCAAGCTAATGTAAGCACCGAAAGTTTCTCTTTTCCAGTTATGCATTCTAGAAATGGTAACAAGAAGTTATTGGACCTGGAATTTTGATGCTTGTAAATTTTTATGGCAAGGCTATGTATGGAATACATTATTTTGGTTCTGCTTGATGTTTTCACTTTTTAATACTCTTACCTTTTCTTTTAAACCTTTTAGATGGTATGAGGGCTAACCGAGGTCAAATATCTTTACAAAATAATTCTTTTTCAACTAACATTAATATTTTCCTTCTTTTAGCTCCTGTAGTTCTTATGTTCAGTTGCTGTAGCCTGTTTCTTTTTTCCATTTGTATTTTATCGCTTATACTATTATAGTTGTCCCAATTTTTCCCCCTTTGCTCACTTCCACCCAGCCTCCTCCCCACTCCCTCAGGCAATCCCCACACCATTGTCCATGTTATGGGTCATGTATATATATAATCTTTGGCTAACCCCTTTACCTTCTTTCAGCAATCCCTCCCAACCCCCTCCCCTCTGACAGCTGTCAGTCTGTTCCATGTATATCCATGCCTCTGATACAGTTTTGCCCATTAGTTTACTTCGTTCATTATATTCCACATATAAGTGAGATCATATGGTATTTGTCTTTCACTGACTGGCTTATTTCACTTAGCATAATAGTCTCTAGGTCCATCCATGCAATTACAAAAGGTAAGAGTTCCATTTTTACTGCTGTTTAGTATTCCATTGTAGCCTGTTTCAATATTCAGTTCTTTAATGGTTTTTTGACATCAATTTTATTTCCTTATCAATCTCCTTAGAGGGAAGAACTATGTCCTCCATGCTACCTGACACAGGTGGAACATTGGGTACCTGTTGATTATTATTTTCTGTGGGCTCTTTTATTTTGTAGAACTTTCAACCTTAAGACTAGTCACTTTCTTTTCATAAGGATGTCTGTTGCTATTAAGGTCCAGTTTCTGCATGTGAAAAATACCTAGGGCATATCTAGGAAGAGAGGTAAGAGATTCACAGTAATGTTTGCCTCTGGTCATAGGGTCTTCTAAAATGCCTAGGGCATATCTAGGAAGAGAGGTAAGAGATTCACAGTAATGTTTGCCTCTGGTCATAGGGTCTTCTGTTCTATATTTTTTGAATTTTTGATCATATGCATGTGTTACTTTCTCAAAAAGGATAATACATATAAAATATACACAGTTCAGAAGCTATAACAGTAAGTTTTCCTTCCATCCATGACTCCCAGATACCCTGTTCTCTTTCCTACAGGCAGTCACTGTTACCCACTGCTCCCTAGAGAGTTTGTACCAACTTTTATTTCTGTTAGCAGTATGTGTGAGTGCTATTTCTTTTGAATTAGCTTTCAGAGTTTATTATCAAATTTTAAATGTTTTTCCAATTTTAACTTCATATATTACTTTTTTAATTAAAAAGAAAGTACCACACTAGATTAAGAGAAACAAATAAATCTGTTTTCAAGGTCACTGAGAAGAAAATTGACCTGGAAGCTGCTTTGCTCTCACTCATGTGCTTTTGCCACTTCTTCTGTAAAGTGAGGATCTTGTGAATTAATACTATGATAAAAAATAAATCCCTAAGGTTCTGAACTGATACAGCCTGCTGCTGCTTCCTATTCAGAAGACTGATCTATTTCTTCCATACTCTGGTATCCACCATATGGAGTGCACTTTTTTTTTTTAAAGATTTTATTTATTTTTTAGAGAGGGGAAGGAAGGGAGGAAGAGAGGGGGAGAAGCATCACGTGTGGTTGCCTCTGGAGCACCTCTACTGGAGACCTGGTCCGCAGTGCAGGCATGTGCCCTGACTGGGAATCGAACCGGCAACCTTTGGGGTTCACGGGCAGGCACTCAATCCACTGAGCCAGGACTGGACATCAATTTTATTTCCTTATCAATCAGCCAGGATTGGAGTGCATTCTTAAAATGATCTAATCCCCATCAGACGCACACTAGACTAAAATTGCACTATTTGATTCATCCTGTAAATATTTGTTAAGCCTCCTTTTTTTGTGAAAAGTACTGTGCCACTGCTATTTGACTTACAAAGTTATTTCTGTTTTGCCTCTCAGCAACATGAATTTACAAGATATTTTTAAATGGGAAAAACAAAATTCTACAGAAATAAATGCCAACAAAATAATGTGAATTTGATTTGCATTTCCCTAATAGCTAATGAAGTTGAACATCTTTTCATATGTCTTTTGGCCATTCATGTGTCTTCTTGAGAGTGCTGTCCGTTCAGGTCCTCATGGTGGCTAAGACGTGGAGACAGTGTCCTTCAATAGAGGATTGGATAAAGAAGATGGGGTTCTTGGTTTTATCCACTCTACTGTTGGTTCCCTGTAAATTGCTCTTTATTTCTATTAGTGTATCCTTTGTTTCTGACTGGATCTTTTTTATGCTGTCAGTGCTCTCACCGAGTTCTTTGACATCCTATAACCAGTGTGTTGAACCTTGCATCTAGTAGATTGCTTGTCTCCATTTTGTTTAGATCTTTTTCTGGAGTTTTGCTCTGTTCTTTCATTTGGGTCATGTTGCTTTATCTCTTAATTTTGGCAGCCTCCCTGCATTTATTTCTGTGTATTAGGTAGAGCTGTTACATCTCCCAGGCTTGGTAGAGTGGTCTAATGTAGTAGGTGTCCTGTAGGGTCCAGTGGCACAGTCTCCCTTATCACCCAAGCTGGACACTCAAGTTGTACCCACTGTGTGGACTATATACACCCTTATTTGAAGTTGAGCCTTGATTGCTGTTGGCACATCAAAGGTCAGCCATCACCTGTGTTCTGTCCAGGGCCATCCGATAGAAGCTACAAAGCGATCTGTACATCGCTGCTACTTACGCTGGGTTCGGAGTTGCCTGGACAAGACCAAGCTGTGAACCAAGGCTGGCTGCTGCTAGTACCAGGACTGAGGCAACAAATCAGTGATTTGGAACACCGGGAAACAAAAAACAACCAATCAGAACAGCAAGAGAAAAAAAAGAAGCCAGGATAGCATAAGCAGCCCCTGGGACAGCTTTATGCATACCAACATTTGCTTTATGGGGGTGCCAGAAGGAAAAGAGAGAGCAAGAAATTGGAAACCTATTTGAAAAAATAATGAAAGAAAACTTCCCTAACTTGGTGAAGGAAATAAACATGTAAGTTCAGGAAGCACAGAGATTCCCAAACAGGCCCACACCAAGCCACATCGTAATTAAAAAGCCAGTGGTTAAACACGAAGAGAGACTCTTAAAAGCAGCAAGAGAAAAGCACCTAATTACCCACAGAGGAGTTCCCGTAAGACGGTCAGTTGATTTCTCAAAAGAAAACTTGCAGACTAGAAGGGATTGGCAAGAAATGTTCAAAATGTTGAAAAGCAGTGACCTACAATCAAGATTATTTTACCCAGCACAGCTATTATTTAGAATCGAAGGACAGATAAAGAGCTTCCCAGACAAAAAAAAATCTAAAGTTCATGACCATCAAACCAGTATTACATGAAATGTTAAAAGGGCCTTCTTTGAGAATAAGAAGACTCAACAATAAAATGGTAATAAATACATATATTTTAACAACTGAATCTAAAAAACAAAATAAACAAGCAGAACAGAAACAATCCTAGATACAGAGGACACTTTGATGGTAGCCAGATGGGAGGGGTGTCAGAGAGATGGATGGAAAAGGTGAAGGGATGAAGAAGTACAAATAGGCAGTTACAGAATAGTCACAGGGATGTGAACACAGCATAGGGAACAGAGTAGCCAAAGAACATATGTACATGACCTGTGGACATAGACAACAGTGTGGGAATTGCTTGGGGTGGGGGCGGGCTTTGTGGAGGGGAGAAAAAGGGGGAAAATTGGGACAACTGTAATAGCATAAGCAATAAAATATAGTTTTTTTAAAAGATGTGAAACATACATACTATGGAATACCACTCAGTCGTAAGAAAAGGTGAAATAGTGCCATTTGAGACAACATGGATAGACATTGAGAATATTATGCTAAGCAAAATAAGTCAGTCAGCAAAAGCTAAGAACCATATGATTTCACTTACATGTGAGATATAAAACTGAAACTCATAAGGCACAGACAACAGTATGGTGGTTACCAGAGGGAAGAGGGTGGAGGGTAGCAAAGGGGGCCAAATATATGGTGATGGAAGATGATCTGACTTTGGTGGGCATACAGTGCAATATACAGATCATGTGTCATTGATATGTACACTTGAAACCAGTATGACCTTATTAACCAATGTCACCCCAATAAATTTAATTTAAAAAAAATAAATAAATAAAATTAAAATGTTGCTCTGGCCAGTGTGGCTTCGTTGGATGGAGCACTGTCTCATGAACCAAAAGGTCACGGGTTTGATTCCCAGTCAGGGCACATGTCTAGGTTGCCAGTTTGGTCCCTAGTCAGGGTGTGAGCAGAAGACAACCAATCGATGTTTATCTCACATCAATGTTTCCCTCTCTCTTCCTCCCTCCCTCCCTCCCTCCCTCCCTTCTTCTCGATCCCTTTCCCTTCTTTTACTTCCCTCTCTCTCCCTCCCTCCCTCACTCTCTAGAGTATTTCAAGTGAGGATTAAAAAAATAAAATAAATAATTAAAATTTATGTAAATAGGATCATACACTAAAAAAAAATGCAAATTTGAAAGCTAGCCATATTAAAAGCAAATTGCAGATATTACACAGATACATTTTAAATCAAATCATGAAGAATTTTTTTTTAAATCCCATGCAATCTAAACCCAGTTATGTTTGGGTTCCTAATTTTAAAATACTTTTAATTTGCTTCAGGTGCCAGTATTTTAACCTGAGGATAAATCAGACTAATAACATCTAACATTTACAAAGTATGTTAAGTCAACTAATATTTGTGTAATACTTTACTGTCATTTATGTTATTTCTCTGATGTTTTTTATGTATTAGACTACTAGACTGGAGTAATCTATCTTACTAGCTTTAAGTAATCCAAGCAGGAAAAGAGAAATAACAAAACTCAATATTTATTGCATACCAACTACATTTCAGGCACCATGTCAAGTTCCTTTATATATTACATAATCTTGTCAGCAACCCTTTGAAGTAGGAATTAGTTGCCTTTGGGAAGGCAGAAACATTGTTTCTTGTACATTGTTGTATAATATACCTGGCACATTCTCTGGCACATGGTAGAAGTTCTATAAATATTTGTTGAATAAAATGAGGAAACTAGGTTCAGATAGAAAAACTGATTAAAAGCCACACAAAAGGAGACAGTCGTAGTTTAAATGAGATGTTTGGCTATATAGTAAATGCTGTTTGTACGTACCACGCTGACTCCTGAAGTTGGCTTTTGACAGAAGATACCAAAACTTTGACTAAAGTTCTCAGGTTAAAGTAGTCTGTCTGTCTGTCTGTCTCTCTTAACTTAAAAATACTCACCCGAGGATATGTGTATTGATTTGAGAGAGAGAGAAACATCGATCAGTTGCCTGCCACACATGCCCAGTCCGGGTATCGAACTGGCAATACATGTTTGTGCCCTGACTGGGAATCAAACCCCCAGCCTTTTGGTGTATAAGATGACACTCCAACCAACTGAGCCACCCAGGCAGAGGAAAGAAAACTCTATTAGATCACGGACAACTGTTAAGAATGAACACCACACTGAAGTAAAGCATCCTTGCTCTTTCTTTTAGCCACTCCTCTAAGACAACCTTTTTTCCTTGGGGAAGGAGAATAACATTTACTGATAAAGCCTGCTGTTGGCAAGAACTATAAGTACTCTTCTTTTTTTGCATAAACTATTAGTAATATTTATTTTTATAAATATTATATAAATATTAAATAATATAAACTATACAGACAGTTTAAGGGATGTACCTGTAAAACTACTAAACTGGAAATAAACATTATTAGTACCTTCAGTTCCCCACTTTGTGCCTTCTCCATCTATGTCGA
This sequence comes from Mormoops blainvillei, assembly GCA_004026545.1. NCBI lineage: Eukaryota > Metazoa > Chordata > Mammalia > Chiroptera > Mormoopidae > Mormoops > Mormoops blainvillei. Next base: position 98,640 of record PVJD01001537.1, on the reverse strand, counting down.
TTTTATGTTTATTATTCCCATGTTTAGAAAGACGTTTTATCACATGAATGAAGCCCTAGGCAAAATATTGTTTGCATGGTTTGCAACTTATTTGAGTGGAATTATACTTCTTTTTTCTCTCAGTATTATATTCCACTTAAAACAAAATCTCTGGAATACAGGACTCAGTATGTTTAAGACTCTCCAGGTGATTCAGATGTTCTTCAGGGACATATACGGAATAGTGGAAGTGCATGTTCATAGCCTCAGCTTTTCTAGTTCCAAATTTTCACAGGATGGGAAGAATGGATTTAAACTTCCACCAGCAGGGTGTGCTGTTTTACATCCTTGCCAACACCTGGTATTTTCAGTCTTAAATTTTTGCCAATCTCATGGATATAAATTGGATCTTGATGCGATTTTAATTTGCTTTCCTCTGATAACTGTTGAGATTGTGAATATTTTCTTATGGTTATTGGCCACTCATTTTCTCTTCTATAATATTTTCTATTATGTTGTCTTTACATATCAGTGTTTTTATATTCCAAATAATGCTAATCCTTTGTTGAGTATACTGTTGCTGATGTTTGCTCCCAGTTTGTGGCTTGCCTTTTCTCTTGCTCTGCGCTACGTTTTGATAAACAGAGTTCTTAATTTTAATGTAGCCAAGTTTCAGTCTTTTTCTTTATGGTTTGTGCTTTTCTATCTCATTTAAGAAATCCTTCCTATATTATCTCCTAAAAGTTTTATAGTTTATGCATTACACTTATATGTCCTTTATTTACCTGGAGTTGAGTTTTGAGTATGATGTATGAGTCCATTTTTTCCCCCAAAATATATAACTAATTATTTAAGTACAACATACTGAATAGCTCATTCCTCCTTCTGTGGTCACAATTACCAGTTCCATCATAAGTCAAGTTTACATATATGTGTATGTCTACTTCTGTGCACTCTATTCTATTCCATGGTGTATCAGAATATCCCTGTGCCAGCACCTCACTCTCCCAGTTGCTACAGCTCTTTGGTAAGTCTTATTATGTAGTAAGATAAATCTTTGGACATAATTTTAAGAGTTTTTGTGGCTGTTCTTGACCCTTTTCTTTTCCATGTAAACTTAAGAATTATCTTGACAAGCTTTGAAAAATCCTATATGGTCTTTAATTGGAATAACATTGATTCTGTAGATCAATTTGGAAAAATTGTTATCTTTATGGTATTGAGTGTTCCTGTCTTTGGACATGGTATATCATTTCATATACTTATGAGTTTTTAAATGTTTTTCAGTGGCGTTAATAACCTTCTTCATAAAGATCATAAGTACCTTTGTTACATTTATTTCTAGGTACTGTATATTTTTGTGATATTATAAATGTAACTTTGGAAAGAATGTACTTTTTAGTTATGGGGTACAGTGTTCAATATATATGTATTAGAATAAGATTATTAATTATATATGCAAATCTGTAGTATGCTTACTGATATTTAGTCTTCTTTACCTGCCATTTATTGGTGTGTTAAAATTCTTTGGTATATTTTTCAATTTTTTCTCATACTCTTGAGAGACATATATATTTATTTATTTATTTCAGGTCATACTATTGGATATATATAATTTTAGAATCATTTCTTGGTCAAATCAACCCTTAATTTTATAGCAGCCTTTTTTCCCAAGCACAGCTTTTTGCCTTATGGTCTATTATGTTTGATATTAATATAACCATACCAGCTTGGTTTTGGTCAGTATTTGTTTGACCTTTTTTTTCTGTCATCCATCTTTTTGCTCTCAACCTTTTTTGGGGGAGGGGGGCGGTCTTATATTTTAAGTGTGCATCTTGGAAATAGCATACAGCTCAGATTATTTTTTAAAAATTTAATCTAGTCCACTAATGTTTATTGTGATCACTTATGCATTTTGATTTTTAAATTTTAATTTATTGATTTTAGAGAGACAGAGACAGAGAGACAAACATCCATTTGTTGTTCCACCTACTTATGAATTCATTGGTTGACTCTTGTGTGTGCTGACAGGGGACTGAACCTGTAGCCTTAGTGTTTGATTTTTTTTAACCATCTCATTTTGTGCCTGTTTCTTTCTTTTTTTAATATTCCCTCCTTTTTTTGCTTTCTTTTGAATAAATTAAACATTTTTTTCTCCCCACACTACTAGTTTAGAAGAGACCGGATAGGGTAAAGGAGAAGGGAGAGTTTAAGACAGTGATTCTGAATCTCAGCTGCATGTTGAATTCACCAAGGAACATTAAAAAATATGAATGCTTGGGCCCTGCCCCCAGAAATTCAGATTAATTGACCTGGGGTACAGTCTGGCATGAGGGACTTTTAAGCTTACCAAGTGCTTCTGTACACAGTCAACATGAAAGCTACTGCCCCTGGAGAAACTCGTAAGCGTAGGACACGAAATGTAGGCGCAGACTTAGAAAGCTGGGTGATCATGACCCACACCCTCTCCACACCATGTTCATAGCTGCTGTGTCTCCACCAGCGAGGGGAAGCCTCCAGCTAGTTCAGTTTTCTTTCTCTTATACCAGTACACACAGATTTGTACTGTGTCATATGTTGAGAATTTTGGATTAAAAATTGTTTTTTGTATTAAAATGAGCTGGTTCTCAAGAAGTTATTTCTTATTCAGAAGACAAAGCTGACACATGAAATTGTAGACAGCATAACTATTTAATTGGGTTTCATAAGGGTAATTATACAGAATAATTTATGAGTATATAGAGTTGCTAAATGTCAAATGTGGCTCATATTTTACAAGTGCTAGGAGAGTTTTTTGACAAGGCGAGACTAGGTGCTGAAGTGATCAGAGATGTCTGCAGGGCAAAGTAAGCAGTTCATGACCCTTTTTGATATTTCTGTCTGATTATTGCCTCCAACTTTGTGTTTCACTTTCTGCTTCCAAAATAATCCAGATTCATCACAGGTTCATCACAGGCCCCTTTCCAGAAAGTTACATTAGTAGGCATTTGGGGGACAGAGAGACCCATGGTGAAAAGCAAGCAATAGGATGAATTATTGATGCATATCACTTAACTTACGTAATAATTCTTTTTTCCAGTTAATATTGAGCTTATAAAGTGCTGAGAATATAGTCGTGAAAAAATACACAGAAGTCTTTTTCCTTAAGAATATATGTCCTTATAGAAAGGGAGGTACAATAAATAAAGTATTTAAAGTAAAATCTGTAATATTTTAGGTATTGTGGTAACAGTCTGAAGATGGCCCAGTAGAGTACTCTTCTTTCCAGTATTTACTCCCTTCTGTTGTCCCCTTCCATACTTCATTTGGGCTGATTCTGTGTAACTGACAGAGCAAGGTAGAAATGAAGCTTCCTTGGCTAGGTCTTGAATCTCACAGTTTCTGACTTGGTCTTTTGGAATGTGGGCTCTGGAGAAAGCCAGTGTCAGTACAAGAAGTCCGACTGCCGTAAGACCACCATGTTTGAGCTAGCCCAAACTAGCCATGTGGGAAGGCTAAGTAATGAGACAAAGATTCCTGGCCAGTACCCAGCTGTTTTAGCCATCCTAGCTAAGGCACCAGACTTGCTGCTGAAGATGTCATCTTGGACGTGTAGCTCAGTTGAGCCTGCAGATGACTTCAGTCCCAGGGGCCATTTGGCTGTAACCATGTAACAGACCCCAAGCACGAATCACCCAGCTGAACTCACATAACCCACAGAATCGTGAAAGACAACAACAGATTGCTGTTTGAAGCTGCTAAGTTTTAGAGTGATATATTACTCAGCAATAGATAATCAGAACAGATGGTCATTAGTACTGTGGAGGAAAGTAAAGCAGGAAGAGGAGGTTAGGGAGTGCCAGACAGAGAGAGAGACTCAGGTTTTTATTGGGTGGTCAGGGACAGCCTCACTGAGAAGATACTCAAAAACATGGTGGATGTGAGGGAGTAAGTAATGTTGATACTTGGGGAAAGAACATTCCAGTCAGAAGGCATAGCAAGTACAAAGGCCCTGTGCCTGGAGCTTCCTGAAGTTTTAAAGAAATAACCAGAAAGGCCAGTGTGGATGGAGCACAGTGAATGAGGGGAAGAATGGTGGGAGCGGAGGGCAAACAGGTGGGTATAAGGGGTTGGTAGTAGGTTCAGATTATATGGGCCACGATGTTTAGCTCTATGAGGTGAAACACTCTTTGTATAACAAATATATTGTAATAAACCTTTTTCTCTCCTGAAATGAAATACAAATAATATAAGCTTTTTATGCACCCAATTAAAAAAAGTACAATGTTATGAATGTAATATGAAGAAGACATAAGATAAGCAGAGGAGTGGGGGGAGGGAGATAACAGGGGAAAGAAGGGAAAGGGTCAAGTCAAGGAACAGGTGTAAAGGACCCACGGTCAAGGACAGCGGCGAGGGGAGGACTGAATGTGGGGGGTGGGGAGTAGGTAGAGCAGGGGCGAGTAAGGGGGGGAAAATGAGAACAGCTGTAATTGAGCAACAATAAGGCACAAGAGGAAAGTAATATAATTTCATTATGTAATTGCTGTGGTATGAAAGTTTAGAATACAGGGCCCTTTATATGAGCTGCTGACTTTGAGCGCTTTAAATTAGGACTTGTACAGGTATTTTTTTCAATTACAAGTTACATTCAATATTATTTTGTATTAGTGTCAGGTGTACACCATAGTGGTTAGACAATCATAATACTTTACAAAGTATTTCTCCCAATATTTTCAGTGTATACAGGTGTCTTGTCTTGGTGACTCAGATACCATGAGAAGTGTTGCTAATGATGATGGGATTTTGTGAAATGGTGAAAAAAGTCTTGATAGAGTTCTACACCAAACAAAGTGCAGCTTTCCCTTAATTTACGTGAATGTAGAAAATTCAGAGTACACTGAAAGAACAAAATTCATGTAATTCACTAACACAGATATTCCAAGGGATATTTGAAACTCTGGTAGTACCTTCTAAACTCCAGTACCTCCCTCCAGTCATTGTGATAATCAGAAATATTCCTACTAATAACTTCCAATTATAGGACTTTGCAGGCCATTGTAAGAACTTTAACTCATATAGATGGAAAGTCAGAAAGTTCTAAGCAAATGAATAATGTAAATCACACGTCTTAATGACATAATTCTGGCTGCTGTATGGAAAGGAAATGATGGGTGGGTAAGTACAGAAGATGAAAAAACAGTTAAGAGTTAATGCTGTAATCCAAGTGGACAGATGATAGTGGTTAGACCAGAGTTGAAGTGGTAAATCCTAAAATGTGCTTGGATCCTGGATATATTTAGAAAGTAGTTCATACATGTCAATACCAGGACACGTTTTAAAAAATTTATCTTCACTCTTGGCATGTGTTTTCCCAGAAGTAATATTGGCTATTTAACCTGTTAGAGACTTTTGAACTTATAATATGGTGGGGATTAATTTTTTCTACAAATGGCTGTTTCAATTGCTAATTAAAATAAAACACAGACTTTCTTTTTTTTAATTTAACATGAACTTTCATGATGCTAGTTCAGACATTAGAGTTTAGTTAAGTTCTCATAAATGAAAAAAAAAAGTCAGCTTTATAGGCACTAGACAGCCTTTTGAGCTTATAACCTTTAGGGCCATTGCCATTTAATTGTTTTGGGGAATGAGTGTTTGTTGGAAATCGGACATTTATTTTATGGATGCCATCCTTGAAGGAAGCAGTCCATGGCATTATTGACTTCAGGAGACACTTTAATCCCTGAAAATGATACGAATCTTTTTTGGATAATTTTTGAACGGCATCAAAGTAATAAAATTTGTGTCAATATGTCTTATAATAGCTTATCCTTAAACACCACAGCCAGAGGTGAAGGAAAACCAAGCCCTTCTGTTCCAAGTATCAGTAACTTGCTTTGCTCCATGCAATTGCAAGAAAATGTTGTGTTTGAACTTGTTGATGAGATTCAATTTTTACATTGGGAGGAGGTGTGGGAAATAATGGACTAGATTTCATCGAAGGACATTTGACAAGGGTTCAAGATGCTTTTAGTACAGCCCTGGCTGGTGTGGCTCAGAGGGTTAAGCGCCAGCCTGCAAACTGAAAGGTTGCTGGTTCGATTCCCAGTCAGGGCAGATGCCTGGGTTGCAGGCCAGGTCCCCAGCTGGGGGCATGTGAGAGGCAACCATTTGGTCTTTCTCTCACACATTGATGTTTCTCTCCCTCCGTTTCTCCCTTCCTTCTCCTCTCTCTAAAAAATAAATAAATAAAATATATATTTTTAAAAGATGCTTAGTACAGTTTTGTTTCATAAATATTTATTGAGTGCCTATTGTGTTTAGTGGTAACCAAGTCCTTTCAGAGGGATGAAAGAAATATAAAATAGTTCTTGCCAAGAAGGAGCTTATATTCCAGTTGAGGAGATGGCTACATACAAAGTTGAATAGTACTATAAAGTAGTATATGATTAAGTGATTAAAAAAATGGTATTATTTCTCAGGGGGAGAGGGGCATGTGTATTCTAGGGGGGAAAATATAGCATAAGCAAACACTCTAAGAGTGATTAAGACAAAGTAGGGGGAGCAAGATCAGTTGAGTTTGAAGGGTATTATCAACATGTTTCTCTATTTTTGAATATTTTTAATGGAGAGTAGTAGGGAAGAAGCCCTAAAAGGTATGGTACATTAGGACAAAATAGAGGACATTCTACAGAACCAGTGAGGACTGTAAGCATCAGAAAGAGTTGATGAACACAACAAAAATAGGTTAGAAGACGAAGAGCTGGGAGAGGAGGAGGTAGTAGGCCATTGGCATTAAATCCAGATGTGAGTGATATGCTAGGTCTTGTAGCAATTGTGAAAATGGAAGGGAAAGGAAAGAAAGGAAAATGAAAGTTTTTAGGTGTTAAAGGGGAAGTAAAGGCTTGGAACCAATGCTTCATGATCAGAAAGGGCTAAAAGGGGAATATATCAGATAAGCAATATTCTGAAACTGCTGCGACTACTTGAATATTTCCCTGTTACAACCTCTTCCCAAGAGTCTCCCTTTTTCCTTCATCTCCGTAAGTGGAATAAAATATTCATTTAGTTGACATGTACAAGTGGTTTAGGGACTGTCACCCTCAGAAAGTAAACAACAAAGGTTACCAAGCAACATATGAGTTTATTTGGGAATAATAGAGGCATTGCAGTTTAGGACATGGAAGCTATGGTGAACCATAGGCAAATCCGAGAGGAAGATCGGCTTTTATTGAGTTCCAAGAGGAAACTGGGGAGGGTTGTTTTGAACAGGAGTCCACTGGTAGAGAACAAGAGTTTGAAGTTTTGGCAGTTTCTCACTGGCAGTAAGCGGAGAGAGGGCAGTTGTTGCTGAGGCAAGAAGGGAAGAAATAGCTTTCTTCCTACTGGTTATGTAAGATGCAGTGAAGCCTCCCTTTATGGCTCCCCGACTCCATTTTAAATGAGGTTTCCTTATTCATTTTCACAGGGCTTAACTCTGGCAGTAGATGTCCCTTCTTTTTTTTTCCCCCCTAACAAAACTTTTTTTAGGATTTTACTTATTTTATTTTTAGACAGAGGGGAAGGGAGGGAGAAACAGAGGGAGAGAAACACCAATGTGTGGTTGCCTCTCACATGCCCCCTACCAGGGACCTGGCCTGCAATGCAGGCATGTGTCCTGACTGGGGAATCAAACCGGCAACCCTTTGGTTTACAGGCCGACACTCAATCCACTGAGCTACACCAGCCAGGGCTAAATGTCCCTTCTTACAGAAGGGGCTAGAAAATGGAATGCGAAGATAGTTAACAGCCTGGGACCATGTAATACCATGTTTATAACCCCAGTCTGACAACTAATAAGCCAAAACTAATATTTTATGAATGATAGTGAAGAAAATGTTACACTTTTTGTTGACCTTTTCACATTTACCAGCAAATCTAACTTAATGGCAATTTGCATTGTTTCTTTCTTGAAAGGAAAAAAAAAAAACCCTATTGTTTTGCCCTAGCCTCACTCTCTGATCTTACAGACTCCAGACCCCTTTTCTTGATTCTTCCCTCGCCTTGCTCATTCTCACTTTCTCAGACTGCTCAGCAGGAAAGCAGACTGTTTACAAACAGTCTGAGCTAACAACTTCCTTTCCTGCTGACCAAATAGTTGCCCAAAGGAAACCTTTCTCAGGGCTGAGAGTGGGTGTTCTAGCTAGTGGGTGTCCTGGAATGTAAATGGATCCTTATTTTAAGAAAGATTAATTTTATACTGGAAGATCAGTGTACATACACCAAGATACACACACATTTGTAGCAATTGGAAAGTATGGAAACATAAACCGGACTTAATTAGAAATCATTAGGTCAGAGAAAGGCCTACTTAGATGGCTTGTTAATAATAGGAGAATCTCAAAACTAGCATACCCAGCAATGAAGACTGCAGTTTATTTTGCCTTTTTGTCTTGGCTTTGGTTTTAATTGGTGAGGTACAGTCTGACTGTAACTGAGCAAACAGGAGCCCGTGGACAGGGCACCTTAATGTATAATCCAACAACTAGTGTTGAAATAAACATGTTTTCATTTACAGGGGTGAAATCTTGGGGGGAGGGCTGAGAACACTTCTGCTTAGATCCCTGTTCTCCCACGAGACGCAGCACTTCCCTTGCTCCCCACCAGGCTATAAGCCAAAAACAAGCCCAGTAGTTCCCCATATTCTTATCTGTGCTTACGCCAGCTGTGCAAACAGTTCTCCATCTCCTCTAAAAAATACACTTATGGGTTTTAAAGTCACCGTCCTCTCACAGCAGCTTTCCCCTTCAGAACCGGGGGTACATTGTCCTCAACCTCGGTGTAATAGTCGAGAAAAGCTTGTGCTGTGTTGCACTGGATCATGGTGAAGTCCAGGAAAGGCACAAGTCCCCCAGAGAGCGGCCTTTCCGTATGTCCCAAGTCCCAAGAGTTCAGATAGCCTGGGTCTACGAGGCATCAGGTCATTGTCTTGCAAGACAGAATCCCTGGTGGCTTTGGAGTCAGCTAGGGTAGGCCTGATCAGAGCAGCGGCATGCCATTCTCTCCCTTCCTACAGGGCTGTGTGGCTGAATCCTGAGTACAAACTGCCTGGTTGCCCCATGGTGGCTCTTTCTCCTCTGCACTCACTCTGTCCACGTGGCTCCTGCCTCACTACCGGCAGACTGGCCGAGTTACCCAGTCTTTCAGACTGCCCTTAGTTGAAATCCTGACCAAGAGCTTTCTACATCACCTCCCATGCAGCCCCTCCCACGATAAACTACATTTGCCAGTTTCCCATATTGTTTCCATTCTCTTGGCTGCCATCTGTAATCGAGGCAAGTGTGACTGACTCAGTGATGCAGGGGGACCTCCTCCTTGCCTCTTGTGCCAGAAGCTATACAAGCTATACAAACCCCCAGCTGTGTCACAAGTGACTGTGCATTCTGAAGATCATGGATACACCTTTAGCCCCAGGGCAGTAGCACAGCTATCAACTGGCTACCAACTTGCCATAGATATGCAGAGTATCTTAAGCCATATGATCTACTTCCCCCATCCCCCAACCCCCACCAAGGGCTATGGGAATTTGGGGGGAGGGGCTCTTGCTCTGTACCCCATTTCATGATGGCATGCCAGTGCAATTTCTGTAGCATGATAGCAGCCCCTTTTGAGACACAACTTGATGGGGAACATAAAACTACCAAACCACGAATCTTTGGGGAATGTATGATGGATTTAGTTCCTATGTTTTGTTTTATATGATCAGAATTTCATACTTGGGAGAGAGTGATAGTCTTTTTCTGTGAAATCATTTTGAACCCTTTAGCATTTTTTCTTCTGCACAGGAGAAAAATAGGGGAGCAACCTGGTATCTTAGGAAAATGATTATCCTAGAAACTGAAAAATCTGGATTCTGTGACTGGTCTTGCCAAAACCTGGTGTTGTATGACATTTGGCTTAATGTTTAACACAATATTTTAAAGCTTTAGGGAGATTGTGTGTGTGTGTGTGTGTGTGTGTAGAGGGAGAGAGAGAGAGTTCCATCCATCTTCACCAAAGTTTCTTTGATTCTTTATCATCTGTATCACAAAAGGTATAGCCTCTATAAAACCCTTAATTGGAGTAAAGAAAGAAAATAGGATATTCACTGATTATGTGGAACTTAAAATGGTGAGTAATCTTCCTTTTCTTCATATTCTTCAAAGGAAATGAAGATTAGGGCAAGCAAGACCATGACATGCTGTTTCGATTTTAGGCCTTTCAGGCGCCTGTCCCGTGCTTCGTCTTTATGCGTTCTGGTCTCAGCCTTTTCTTTCTGGAATTATGAGTAAATAGAACAGGGAAAATGTGGGGGTGGAGGGACAAAACAGAAGATGGAAAAAGAGTAAAAGGGAATAAATGAGGATGTGGGTGCCTCAGCGACTATGGAAGTCAAATGAATTTTCCGTTGTTGATTATACTCCTTTCCACTCTTCAGCTAACTGCTGTTTACCCTCTCCCCACTGCATACTTTACATGAAGGCAGAGTCAGACTTTTGTGGGTTTTTCTGTTTCATTCCCTTCAGATTTAAAAACTACTCAGCTATATTCTGTTATGAGAACAGATATCTGGAGGGCAATTCAAAATATTTACTTAATCTTTTCTTAGAAATCCTCAAAGAAACAGAGAGGATTTTAGACCCCCATGTTGACAAAACTCACTGGGATACACACATCTTTAAATTTTTGGTAGCTCATGGTTTCCCCTTTCTTCATTCTGCATTTTCTGTCTTCCAATGGCAGAATAACTTAGCAAAAAAAAAAAAAAAAAAAAAAAGAATTTTCTGTTGTACAGGATTTTCTGTTGCACTAATAAATTGTATATAATCTGGGAAAGGTTCATTGAATCATAATATTAAGAGTGGGAGGAAATTTAAAATCATCCATTGTGATTTTCAAATGTTTTTGTCAGAAGTCTTTTCCAAAGTCTTATACCAAGACCCAATATATAAACTAGATAAAAGTAATGACTATGTTTATCAGGCAGCACCAACCTGTATTGTTTGGTTGATAATTTTATACCCACCACCTATATGAATCTCTAGAAGAACATTAGAAATTTGGGAGATTACCAGGAAAGTCTTAGTTATGTAGGACATTGTACATATTGCAGGACTACCTTGACTCCTGCGCACTGAATGCCCCTACAAATTTCCAATATATGTACTAGGGAACATTATTATTACCATTGAGAAGCACTAATCTATAATCATTCCCCTAGTAATTTTAACCAGTTCTGAGGCTTTGTGTACCATAGAAATATTGAAAACTGCACACTTCTACCTCTAGCTCCAGCCTCTCTTTCTGAACTGCAGATTTGTAGAAGCAACTGCCTATTTGACATTTTTCCTGTGATATGCAATATACATTCAAACATAATATGTCTTAAATATAACTCTTGATTTCTTCCCTCCAAAGCCTCTTCCACTTCTCATCTTTCCCATCTCTGTAAAAGTTACTGCCACCTTCTCAGTTGCTTAAGGTAAAAACCTAGAAATGAAATGTAATTCATGCTTCCCTTGCCTGTCTTTTCTAACCCCACATCCAATTTATCAGTAAATTCTATTAACTTAGTTAAACAGAAATCCTCAGTCCCTCCATTTTTATTTCCAATGTTACCTGTCTAATTTGAGACACTCTCTTTTCTCCCACTACCTATTTTCCACTCAGGCACTAGTGTAATCTTATTACGTATCATGCCACACCCCTGCTTAAAACATTTCGGTGGCTACTCTGTGTTTTTAAAATCAGAACTCCTTATCATGATTTATAAAGGCACTACAATGATCTCATTCCTGCCTACCTCTCCAACAGAATCTTTTAACACTCTCTAATGCTTGATCTTCTCAAGTTACAGTAACCTACCTTCTACTCCTTGAATATATGAAGCCCGCATCCCACCTCCTGATCTCATGGCTGTTCTTTGTACCTAAAATATTCTTACAGTATATATAACAAATGCATTCTCATGGAAAGGAGAAAGGGAAGGAGAGAAACATCGATTGGTTGCCTCTCATACATGCCCCAACGAGGGACCAAACCCGCAACCCAGGCATGTGCCCTGACCGGGAATTGAACCAGCAACCTTTAGCTTTGCGGGATGATGCCCAACCCACTGAGCCACACAGGTCAGGGCCATCTTGTTTCTTTACATGTTCATTTTCTTTGTTCCCTATTAGGCAATGTAAGCTCTCAAAGAGAGTCATGTAATTCATTGTTCTGTCTCCACAGTCTAGTACAGTGCCTGGATGTACATGTATATACAGGTTAGTATGGAAGTACATTGGAAGGTCGTCTTTCCTAGCTAGGCACAGAGTGGGTAGGTCTCCGGGGAGAGGGAGCAATATACTGTGTATGAAGACTCAGAGGTTAATGAGAACATATTACAGTTGAACATGACTAGAGTGTACAATGTGAGTATGAATTAGAATGAGAAAGCATTAGAAGGTAAATTCCAGAAAATGAAGTTTCTTTTATACTAGTTCAAGGGAGGCTATGGGGAACCATCAAAGAATTTTTGTACTGTTTTCAAAGTAATCAAAATTTCAGTTTTATGATTATTCTGGCGGGAAGCTTGAGGTTTGATTGGAACTTTTTGGACACTTCCTATTAAGGCTTTGTTTAGTCCTTGATTATGTTAGGAAACTCATTTTGCTTCCTGTTGGGGGAGACCGAGTGTTTTGCTGTTCCTTAGACCCCTTTACACTAAAAAATTAGAGAGGATCTTGAAGAGCTTTTATGTGAGTTTTATTTTATTGATATTTGCTATAATTAGAAATCAAAGCTGAGACAAAATTTTAAATACCGTTTCACTTAAAATTAACTAAATAAACCCATATTTTAGCATAAATAAACTGTTTCTAGGAAAGATAAATATATTTCCTAAAACACAAAGAGTTAGTGAGAACCGTGGTATTTTATATATTTGCACATCTCATTAATGTCTGACTAATATAAGACATCTGGATTCTCTCTGTCTGTATTCAGTCTGTTGCAGTCCTGTTGTTTTCGGTGAAGTATATCAAGAAAATCTAGCCTAATATGTAGTTGGAAAAAAGGAGTATTCTAATAGCCTTTTCAGATTATCGCAGCTATTCTTCTTTGATACAATACCACAACTCAACAAATGGTAGTTTCTTAAAGACTAGTTACAGTGTAGAGTCTATACTAATCATAATGAACTGATCCGCCTACTGGTTGTTGCTTGTGCCTGGAACATTGTTACCAGTTCTTACTACAACAGATAGATTTTCATCCTTTCATACTTTTATTACATTGAAATCCTTTGGTCTAGGCTACAGTTTGAGTGGATCTTTTACCAGTGCATAATTGTGTAGCATCATACATTTATTTAGATAATATTGGTAATCTTGAGTTACACAGACCTTTTTATTGTTGACACATTTCATTATGTAATATCAAAAAATCACATTCATTAATATCACTCTCAGTCTCATCAAAAAAGTCTTTAAAGATTGGGAAGCTTTCAAGCTCACAGTGGTATATTTACATTTTCCAAAATCCCAGTATTTGCTTGAAAGCCCACATTTTATCATTGGTTAAAAATGCTGTCAGTTGTTTTCCCTTCCAGTAGGCTCCTTTGATTCAGTTTTGAATAAAGGTCAGCCAAATATCCAGACTGAATTATCATGTCAGTCACTCTTTCAAGTAACATTGCTGTTCTGTGAGATATAAAGCTGCTTGTTCAACTTTCAACTCAAACAATCACACAAGCGCTTTTCCTGGAGACAACAATTGTATTTCAGTATGCAACACAAGTGCTTTGTGTGTACTTCCTGTTTTGTCACACCAAATATTAAAAAGACATTGTTTTCTTTATTTCTCTTTCTGATAGTTTGTTGTTGGTGTGTAGAAACCCAACTGATTTTTATATACTGATTTTGTATCCTGCAATTTTATTGAGTTTGTTTATTCATCTAAAAACTGGATGGAATCTTCAGGGCTTTCTACATATATCATGTCATCTGCAAATAGTGGCAGTTTTACTTCTTCCTCTGTGATTTAGATTTTTTTTTTCCCTAATTGCTCTGGCTAGAACTTCTAATACTGTGTTGAATAAAAGTAGTGAAGTGGACATTGTTGTCTTATTCTTGATTTTAGAGAAAAGGCTTTCAACTTTTCTCCATTAAGATGTTAGCTGTAGGTTTGTCATATATGACCTTTATTATGTTGAGGTACATTCCTTCTAAGCCCAATTTGTTGAGATTTTTTATCATGAAAAGATGTTGAGTTTTGACAAATTCTTTTTCTGTACCTATTGAGATGATTGTATGATTTTCAGATTTCATTTTGTTAAGGTGGTATATCACTGTAACTGGGCAAACTAGGGCCCATGCACATGGCACCTTGATGCATGACCCAGCAATTAGTGTTGGAGGAAACAGGTTTTTATGTATAGGATTCCAACCTCAAGGGGGCTGGGAGCACTCTTACTTGGAGCTCCATTCTCCCATGAGACCCAGCACTTCCCTTGCTCCCCACCAGGCTATAAACCAAAACCAAGCCCAGTGGTTCCCCATCTCCCTATCTGTTCTGAAGCTGGCTGCACAGTTCTCCATCCCCTCTGGAACATGCACTTGTGGGTTTCAGAATCACCACCCTCTCACAGCAACTCTCTCCTTCAGGATTTGGGGTACATTGCCCTAAGCTTCCATATAATAGCCCGGGAAAACATGTGCCATGTTACACTAGATCATGGTGAAGTCCAGGAGAACACACGTCCCAAGAGAGTAGCTTCTCTGTACCTCCTCCAGAGAAGCTGAAGTCAGCATTCCCTGGTCACAGTTCAGCATTCCAGGCATCTACCCCTAATCTGTGCCTGGTTCGGCAGTTTCTCATAATTCCCAGGTCCATCAGCTCTGCTGGATCTTCTTCAGGCTCCATCAGCTCTCTCCTTAACATCCTTTCAAACCACATGCCTCCTGCTACCTCTACTTTCCCATGGCAGACCAGCTCCTTCTTCATGGCTACCTCCCTTTCAGAACTGCATGGCTGCATCTTTCTCTGCCCACCCGTATTTTAAATCCTGACCCAGAGCTTCCTATGTGACCACATCTCCAGCTTCTCTCACAAAGTGCTACATTTACCAGTTCCCATGTGTCTTTTTACCTTCTCTCAGCTGCCATCTTTATGTGGGGCAAGAGTACCCCATGACATGGGAGCCTCTGCCTCCCTACCCCTCGTGTAGAAACAGTATTAAGCTCCCCTGGCCAGGCTAAGTCATGAGGCACGACACATTCTGGGGCAGCAGCCCTCTTCCCCTCAGGAAAGATACAACTATCCACTTGCCATTGTAGTGCAAAGTATCTTTTTAAAAAGTATCTCCTTCCCCCATCCCCCAACCATGGGATGTGGGGAATTTTAGGGGGCCCTCCCATTGCATCCTGTTACATCACATTGATTGATTTGTGAATGTTGAACTGTCTTCACATCCCTGGAATAAATCACACTTGACCGTGGTGTATAATCTTTTGAATGTACTGTTTAATTTGATTTGCTAATATTTGTTAAGGATTTTTACATCTGTATTCATCAGGAATATTGATCTGTGTTTATTTTTTCTTGTATTGTCTTTGCCTGGCTTTGGTATTTTGAGGGTAATACCACCCTCTAAAAATGAGTTTGGAAGTATTCCCTCCTCTTACTTATTTATATTTTTTTGAAGAGTTTGAGTGGGTTGATATTAGTTCTTCCTTAAATGTTTGGTAGGACTTAAGAGTGAAGCCATTTGCTCCTGGAGTTCTCCTTGTTGGGAGGTTTTTGATTACAGAATCAATCTCCTTACTAGTAATGGGTTTGTTCAAATTTTCTCTTCTTGGTTCAGCGTGGGCAGGTTGTATGTTTCTAGGAATTTGAGCCCTCTGTCTTTTTTTCTTGCTAAGCCTAACTAATGGTTTGTCTCTTTTGTTTATCTTTTTAAAAAACTAGCTCTTAGCTTCGTTGATCTTTTCTATTGTCTTTTTAGTTTCTATTTCATTTATTTTTACTTGGATAACTTTCACTTGTGCTAACTTTGGGCTTAGTTTGTTCTTCTTAGAAAAGTAATACAACGTTTTGATGGTCAGGTTAACAGTTACCTTTGGGGTGGAAAGAGGAATTATTGAGGGAGGGACACTAGAATCTTGTCACATGTTCTTATTCTTCTACCTCGTGTTGTGGGTAGTAGTCTCATAGCCATTTATTTTGTGATAAATCATCAAGCTGTACATTTTCTGTATTTTATGTGTATTGTATATTACAATAGAAAAATTAGAGAGAAAAGATAACATTAGCAGGCTTTTAGTAGTATTTTAGTAAACACTTTTAGTAGAAACATACCGTTGTGTCTCATAAGTAAATTATCAATTTTTAAAATGTCTTAAACCTTGCTAACACCTGCATCAAAGTGCCTTTTTAAGAGTTTTAACATGTTTAGAAATTGAATTTTTTGTTTATATCCAGTAAGATTATGTTCCTTATTGCTTCTATATTATGCTTCAAAGTTCCCAATAAGGAATGTTTTAGATACGGTAGTGATAATTAAGTAAGCCCTGTTCCTCAGTGTTTATATAATTATTGGTTTTATCATCTAATTCTGAAGCCTCTGGGCACATTTACAAAGTGTAAAATAAATAAAAGCAAACAAGCCCTACATTTCTATTTTTGAGTCTCATCTTTGCAGTAAAGAAGCCAGAGTGAAGATCGAGTTGTACCCTATGTGAATACAAACAACGTCCTCAGCTTGCTGGTGCTACCTGTATTCTGTCTGAGTTCTGTGTCTCATTTATATTTGCTGAGGCTGATAGGAATGAGATCATTTCTCTTGGCAAATGAATGATATAGCATATTGATCATAGAGATCCATATGCTGACTGGTTTTTTTTAAAAACAGGCTTTACTTTTTAGAGCAATTTTAGAATGACAGCAAAGTTGAACAAAGATATAAATATTTCTCATGTACCTCGCCCCCACATGTACGTAGCCTCCACCATTATCAACATCCTGCACCAGAGTGATACAAATGTTACAGTTGATTACCCTACACTGATGCAATATTAGCACCTAAGTCCATCATTTACATTACAGTTCGCTCTCTGTGTTGTGCATTCTACGTGTTCGGGCAGATATATAACGGTATGTATCCACTATTGTAGTGTCTTACCGAATAGATTCACTGCTCTAAAAACCCTCCATGTTCTACCTGTTCATTCCTCTCCTCCCAACCCCGGCAGCCACTGATCTTTTTATTGTCTCCATAGTTTTGCCTTTTCCAGAACGTGATATCCAGTTGACCCTTGAGCAATGTGGGGGTCAGGGGTGCCGACACACCATACAGTTGAAAGTACACATATAACTTAAGTCTACCCTCCACATACATGGTCAGATTCCTAACCATGGATGAAAATACAGTCAACCCTTGAACAACAGATAGGATTCCATGTATAAGTGGATCCGTGTAGTTCAAGGGTCAATTATAGTTGGAATCACGTAGTATGTAGCCTTTCAGATTGGGTTCTTTCACTTGGTAATATACATTTGTTTCCTCCATGTCTTTTCATGGCTTGATAACTCATTTCTTTTCTTTTTAGTATTGAATAATATTTCATTATATGGGTGTACCATAGTTTATCTTTCCAGTCACCTACCGAAGGACATCTTGGTTGCTTCCAAGTTTTGGCAATTGTAAATAAAGCTGCCATAAACATCTATAGCAAGACTTCAGCTCCTTTGGGTAAATACCAAACAGTGTCATTCCAGGGTCTTAGGGCAAGAGTATATCTAGTTTTATAAGAAACCACCAACCTGTCTTCCAAAGTTGCTGTACCAGTTTGCATCCCTACCAGAAATGAATGAGTTTCTATTGCTCCACATCCTCGACAGCATTTGGCGTTTGTAAGTGTTTTGGATTTTAACCAGGCTAATAGGTGTGTAGTGGTATTGACTGGCTTTTCAGTGTGCTTGGCCAGGATACTGCTTTTGATTCTTTTTCTGTGGATCACATAGTTCGTACATCCCCAACCCCACCCTCAACCATTGAAATGAGCAACAGTTAGTTCTTTTAGCAATCTGTGAGCGAGTTATTTTTTGAATGTTAGTATACATAAAGGAGTAAGAAACTTGGGGAAAGTTCTGTAAGTTCCTTCCAACTGTTAACGAACTAAATTGATTAATGAATGAATAAATTAGGTCTTTGTCTATGTAACCTCCTCCGGACATATTCACAAGTTTCAAAATCTCTTAAGATGAAAGCTTCATATTAAATATCTTTTGTTTCACAGTGTTAACCCATGAAATTAAAAAATATTGTAGTTCCTCGGGTATGTTGTCTCTTATTCATTACTGTAACTCTACATTTAGCCTAGTACCTGGCACATGGTAGTCAATGAAATATTTGTTCAGCTGAAAAATGAATTGAAGTATGGTCTGAAAATATGGGAGATATCTATATTTGAGATGAAACACAAATTAATTTCTCAATTTTTAAAAAAGATCTTGGGAAGTCGTTATTCATGTTAACTCTAAGGAATACAGTGATCAAAAAAACCTTGAATAACCAGAAATTAAAATACACTATAAAGTCCCTAAATTAAAAGAATATGGTATTGGTACACAAATAAACCAATGGGATAGAACTAAAAGCTCAGAAATAGATCTAACTTATACAGAAATACATAAATATAGTATCTCAAATCACTGAGGTAAGTAGTGCTAGGTCAACTTGGGGGCGATATAATTATACTGATCAGGAATAAGTTGAAAAAATGTATTTACAGATAGAGTGATGTAAATATATGTTTCTTTTCCTGTGGAACTTCAGGATAATGATGCTGTGGTAATTTCTGGTATTTGTAACACATCAGTAGTAGTTTCTGTGATTCTTACAGTTACGGTACATAATTCATGAACTCTTGTCCCATCTTTAACATATGTCTTTCAACCCCTGAGTATTTTCTCTCATTTGGGAGAAATAGTAGAATATAAAAGAATATAAATATACATTTAAAAGCACTGTACACTGAAATGTATGTGGAATCAGAGCCTTTGTTCATTGTGAAAAATATTTCTGAACATAAACCATCAAGAATGCTTGTCCTCTCACTACTTGCATCACACTTACTGATTTTTGTCGTTATGGCATTTTGATAGTGCATAAAGTACTTTCATTTTTGCTTTATTATGTTTAGTTATCTTTTTTTCGTTAAGATACAGAGAAATCTATTCATTTGGAAAGCTCATTTTTAAGTGAGTTATTTTGGATCTTCGAGCTCATTTTCCCTTACAGAAATAGGTAATAATTATATTCACAGGGTAGCCATAAGACTATTTAATGCATCAGATAAGTAAAATATGGCAACTGTTAATGAAAATTTATAGAATACTAATAATTAAAAAAAAAAACAAGAACCGTGAAACTGAATAAGAAACAGTTTATTTCGTGCTTGAAGAAAATAGGAGAATGAAAAGTATTGACACTTGCAGGGATCATATAATATTATGCTGTACATTTTTAAGGCCTGTAAATATTGGTCTGTATTTTAAAATAATTTTAAACATACCAAAAAGTATGGAGAATAATACAATAAACAACCAAGTGCCATCACCTAGCTTAATATTTTGCTTCAGAAACTTTTTAAAATAAATGAAATGTGGCATTTTTAGAATTATGTTGACTTACTTTAAAACTTATAATGCTTGATGTGCTTTTGGGTCCATTTACGACTTGCAAGCATAAAGAGAGAAGGAAGTAGAGAAGCTGTCCCAGAGGTGACTGGGGTGATTTGTTAGAGAGCAGAAGGGCTGTAGAGAGTATATACTGTTATAAGCCATCTTTGGAACTGAGTGAGCCACAAACCTTGATAAAGCAGAAAAAGAGGAAATTGAAGAAATATATGTCTTCAGAATTAGGATAGATACCAGAATTAGGTAGATGGTGTTGGAAAATTGGGAGAAGAATGAAGATGTCTTCTCTGTAGCCAAAAACTGTTGAATTATGTAGGATATCTATAAATCATGCGTTTATTGTAACTACATTCTCTCCCTTTTGCATTTTAAAAAATTCTTGTAGGTGTTAAGATGATTGGCGGTATTAAAGAAAAACCACACTAAACGCCTACTTACAACTCTACTATAGAAAACGAGTAAAAGTATAGTTATGAAAGTTAATACAAGAAATAATTTCTTTCTTTTACAGTTATCAGTATCTATGTTTGAAAACAGATATAACACTAATAGTGCACTTTTAGACCAGCAAAGCTGTGACAGTTTGCCAGCAGCTTTTATGGCTAAATGTGTCACACGTGCTTTTTGTGCCTTCCCTGCTTGTTCGTCACACTTTGTCTCCTGTGATCCCTGGTTGCTAACCCCTCTGCTCACACTTAACATCACTCTTTGGGTCAACAAGCATTTATGGAACAGTTGCTTGTCTCTGGGACTGGGTTGGGTACTTAGTATATACCAAGGTGTATAAACTTGATCTCTCCTCAAAAAACCCAATATCATTTGACCTTCTCTTGACCTCTTCCAACTATCGAATCTTAATTCAGTATTTTCATTTGAAGTAGTGCAGTGTTAGACTTTTCTGACAACCTAAGCTCTTCCTGGCATTTAACTTTGTTCTATACTTTGTTCTCGGCTTTTTGATTTTTCTGTTGATGCTGATCAAAGGAATCCATGCTTAGGACAAAAGATAAAATCATCACTGTTTATATGATAAAGAATACACAGGGAATAAAACCAGCATAGTGTTTACTTTGCGTACTTGCTGATAATGCCTCAGAATCCAACTTTTTAAAAAATGTTATTTTAAATTTATTGTTCGAATAGGTAATGTCGTTCATAGTTCAAAAGGTACCATTTAACAGTACAGAAGGATCCCATCCCACCTTTGTTCCCCAGTGATCTAGTTTCCTTCCCCAGAGTCAATCATTGTTAACTGTTCTTGCAAATCCTGAAAATATCATGTGGCAGCATCACAGTGATACTGTGCACTTGAGAAGAAGGTACAGTGTGCTATTGTTGGGTGGAGTCTACCACTTTAAAGTTACCTCTAATTTGGCATTTTTTTGGTTACTATAAATCTGTGACTATTTTCCAGTTTTCCATGGTTGATTCTGATGGTTTTTACTCATTTATGTAATTTTCTCTGTGGAGGGACAGACCTTCAGAAGTACCTGTCCCACCATTTTTGTTGTTATGACTCTCAGCAATTACTTTTAAAAACAGGTATTTTATAATGTCCCTTTAATATCCTGAAATAAGATTTATAGGTAGTGTAGCTTAATACACACAAGTTTTTAAAAAAGCAGTGTAATACATTAATTGTAATATAAAGGAAAATAAAAGAAGTAATTCATAAAAATGTATGAATTTCAGTGTGCAAATATGACATATGACTTTGGAAGGCATAGTGAAGTAGTGATATGTTTGTACCTATTCAAATATAAATTAGATTTAAGACACGTGAAAAGATCAGAGTCCATTTTGTACAAATGCAAGTAATGAAAGACTAAAATCTAGTCATAAAAGCTAGACTTTTTTATATGTACAAGAAGAGAGAAGTTGGGATCAAACTCCAATATAAATTATAGACTGAAGAGGCAAAGGAAAGGAGAAAGTATAATGTTCTTATGTATGGGGCCTTATTTGAAAAATAACTATGTAGTAAATAGTGAAGAAATATCAGAGAACATATCTTTTATTTTGAAATTCTAACACATGTCAAGGCAAATAGTTCAGTCTTGAGTATTTAAGTCCTTGGAAACTATTCTTTCAGTGATGATGGGATTTTTAAAAAACAACAGTAGTACACTTAAAACTTACGTAATTTTATTAACCAACATCTCCCCAACAAATTTAATTTATAAAAATAAACTGATAAATATTTGAAAAAAATAAAATCTAAAACCTAGTACCTTTAATATTACTATATTATTATTAAAAAACAATGATAGGACATTTAAAACCAATATCAAAGTAGATTTGAAAAATAATAGCCAGTTACAAAATAAGTGAATGATTTCAACTGGTAGTTTTTACACTAGGTTTTTTATTTATACACATGCTTATCTGTATATGATATGCAGTGTTTTTAGAATAGCCAACGGAATTAAATAACATACCTTCATTTCATGTGTTTCTATAATTCAGTATTTGGTACTAACTCTCTTAAAAGGAGTCTTACATCCTCTATTACATATTTAAAATTGACTTTGTTACTTTCATGGTAACTGCGCCATTACAATAAAACATTTTCAAATAAATACACAATCTGAAATACAATAGTTGGTAAATTAGCTGACTTCTTTCCAAAAAAATTGGTATAATAGTCATAACTTGATCCAGGAGCTTTCTTAATTGTACTATTTAAATTGTGTTTGACCTCCAAATAATTTTTTATCTTAACTGTTATAAATGTTGGTTAGCTTGTTTGCTACCCATTTTGAATGCAATAATCTATCTATATTATAAGTTCACAAAGATTTTTAAATCTAATTCCTTATTGTGTATGTTAAAGATGGGTCCAGCTCTTACCTCCTAGTAGTGGTGAAAATTAAGTGAAATAATGTGTTTAAAAGTTTATAATGCGTTTGTAAAACCTGTATTAAGAGCATTATTATTAATAACCTAATAGTAATAATTCTAGAGGCTATTCCCTTAAGAAAATTAAATCTTAATCATGGGTCAAAATTTTACGAGTTTCTATAATTATTCACATTTAAAATTTTAAATTCATAATCTTTTGCCTTGGTTTGTCCCTCAGTCAGAATCACCTAGGGAGGAGTTTATTTTGTAACAAAAGTACTTTGTCATTTGGTCGTTGTGTGTTTGGAAAATATGGAGCAAATTTCCTTGACCTAAGCACTTCCCAAGCAGCCAATTTTCTCTTTTAGGCAAATGCTGAGAACTGTCTTTATTTTTATGAGAATGACTTGGCCTCACATTGTTTAATTGCATTATGATTTTTTTGTTGTGGTACACGTGTGAATGTGAAGAGTGAGCAAAGTATGTAATAGCTCTTGGTTTGTGTTTTTCATTTGCAGCCTTCCAGCAAAATAAAGGTACCTGAAGAGAATTTCTTCAATGTTCCTGCCTTCTTAACTGTCTCGGGACAACTTCACCTAGAAGTGATGTCAGGGTACAGAATTTTCTTTTCTCTTTTCCTTTAATGTACTACTGATTATGAGTTGAGTGAGAGTGAAATAATGCTTCCTTTCCCAATGCTAAAACCTAAAAATTGAAATTTGTGTTATTAGTCCACTTGTATTCACCAAAAGTATATTTAGATTGACATGGCAAAATTCAAGTTTTTTACTTAAAAAAGAATCACATTAGTCTAGACTTTTGTTTTTAGTGAAAAATATAACACTGGAAATATGAAGCTGTGATTTTTTTAATTTTGCTATATTTTTAATAATGAAAACTTAAGTATGATTAATTATATTGTGAAAATAAAGTTATAGGTCACACCTGAACCGGGAATTAGCCCATTTCATTGGGGAAAAGAAAAAAGGTACTTAAAACAAGTAGAAGAAAAATATTTTAAATTATTGGTTTACATAAAGAAAATTAATCTACAAAGCCATCATGAGAGACATGTGACAAATTAGAAAGTCTTAGAAGTCAGATCACATTAATTTTAGTGACTCCCACTATACCCCTTTTCAATCCAACTTTCCTTTTCTCGTTTTGTTTTATTTTATTTTATTTTATTAATTGATTTGCAAGAGAGAATGCTTTGCCATTCCATTTATGTATGCACTCATTGGTGGTTTCTTGTATGTGCCCTGACCAGGGATCAAACCCACAACCTTGGTGTATCAAGACAATGCTCCAGCTGAGGTAGCCGGCCAGGGCTCCAACTTTTCTTTTCTTTAAAACAACCAATTGGGCAGGCAGACCTTTAAAGTCCTGTCTAAATATTATATTCTGTGATTTTGTGAGTAATTTCTTAATTCTGACTCAACAAGCACTGAGTCTCTTTTGTGTATCTTTGTTTTCTCATATAGAGATTGAGACTTAAAAATCTCTTGAAGAAATGGCTCCAGTGAAAACAAGGGAATCTTTATGTTTCCCGTTGTTCTTAAAATGTACTGGTGGGAAAACTTAGGAGAAGTGTAATAGAATAGTGTTCGTGTTTTGTTTTGTTTTTTTCTACATACTTTACTATCAGGATGGAAAGTCAATGTGGAATAAAAATGGTGTTGAAAATAACATAGATTCTTTTCTGATTTATCTTTGAGGGAGAAACATGTTATTTGACAATTTCAGTAACCAAATAATTGATATTATTAGAATACTCTACCAAAAAACTATCATCATAATGGCCCTGTGAGACTGTAGGATCTGCAGAGCTGTGTGTGGAGGGGAGGGCCTTGTCAGGCACATCATGGAAAGTACCTAAAGCTGGACAAAGTGTAGTTTTTTAAATTTTAATTTAAATTATTTTATTTTTATCCCTTCACCCACCCTCCCCTTTGGCAACCATCAGCTTATTTTCTATATCTATGGGTCTGTTTCTGTTTTGTTTTTTTATCTGTTTTGGTTTTTTTAGATTCCATATATAAGTGAAATCATACAATATTTGTCTTTTTTTGTCTGACTTATTTTACTTAGCATACCCTCTAGGTCTGTCCATGTTGTCATAAATGACAAGATTTCATTCTGTTTTATTGCTGAGTAATATTTCATTGTACGTGTTATGCAGGAGTGGGCAAAATTAGGTTTCCAGTTGTGAGTACGTGAAAAAAGTTTAGTCTTCTATCATTATTTATTAATTATTGTAAATCTTTATTAATTACTTGAAAACTACTTTTGCCCACCCCTATATATATTACCTCTTGTTTATCCATTCATCTGTTGATAGACAGCTATATTGCTTCCATATTTTGCCTATTACTAGTAATGCTGCAGTGAACATAGAGGTGCAAGTATCTTTTCAAATTTGCGTTTTCATTTTCTTTGGGTAAATACCCATAAGTGGAATTGCTGGGTCTTCTGGCAGGCCTGTTTTTAATTATTTGAGGAATCTCCATACTCTTTTCTATAGCGGCTGCACTAATTTACAATCCTACCCACAGTGTACGAGGGTCCCCTTTCTCCACATCCTCGCCAGCACTTATTGTCCGCTGATTTATTAACAATAACCATTCTGACTACTGTGACATGATATCTCATTGTGGTTTTAATGTGCATTTCCTGAAGATTAATGATGTTGAACATCTTTTCATATGTCTGTTGGTCATCTATATGTTCCCTTTAGAGAAGTGCCTATTCAGGTCCTCTGCCCTGTTTTTTAATAGGATTATTTTGGGGTTTTTTGTTTTGGTGTTAACCTGTATGAGTCGTTTATATATTTTGGATATTAACCCCTCATTGGTGAATATCTTCTCCCATTCAGTTGGATATCTTTTTGGGTTTTTTTTAATGGTTTCCTTCAGTGCACAGAAACTTTTTAGTTTGATGCAGACTCATTTGTTTATTTTTTTCTTTTGTTTTCCCTGCTCAGGAGACATAGCCAAAAAGTTACTGCTAAGAGTGATGTCAAAGAGCTTACGGCCGATGTTTTCTTCTGGCTGTTTGTGTTTTATGGTTTCAGGTCTTACATTTAAGTCTTTAATTCATTTTGAGTTTATTTTTGTATATAGTCTAAGAAAGTAGTCTAATTTCATTTTTTTCTTGTATCTGTCCAGTTTTCCCAACACCACTTGTTGAAGAGACAGTCTTTACCCCATTATATATCCTTGCCTCCTTGTGGTAATTGACCAGTTTCTTATGCCTGTCAAAGTGTAATTTTAAGAAATAAAATGATTCATACAAATATTAATGTGTCAGATATTTTATTCAGTTCATTAATTATTGAGGGAACAAGTAAAATAGTAAGGCTAGTTCATAGAGCATTTGAGGAGCTGTGTGTTCATGGACAATTTAATAAAGGAATTTTATAATAAGATTACTAGGTTAGTTACAAACTGGTTAATGTCCTACAGACCAATAAACCCTGACCTTCGGGATTTTATGTTCTGACAGAGATTATTTACAACTCTACTGGACAAAATCTACAAGTTAATGTGTAACTTTTGTTAATCTGGGATATTTAATTCAATAGTAAATAGAATAATTGACCAAGTACCTCCTCTAAGTAATTAAATAACCTATGAGTGGGTCTCCATGTTATACTGAAAGAACATGCTGTCTACCGTTTGGCCTTACATCCAAGTTTTGGATAACCTTTTTTTAACAGCGTTTCATTTGTTTTATCTGTAAAGTTGTTTTATCTGTAGAGTTATCCATCATTCCCTCAGAAGTCATAATACATGAAAGGTGTAAATTTTTGAAATGTTGGTTTCTCTTTTATAATATCAGTAGTGGATTAAATATGTTCCCTCTTTCCCAGTAAAGTGCAATGAACCACAGAACACAGTGTACAGTGAAACTTGACAGAAGATTAAATTGGCAGAATATGATGTTTTTGTATTTTTTAATGTGTTATGGAGTGTTTCTAATAATGTCAGTCAAATGTTCCTAGTTTAATATGCATATTTCTAGGACTATTAATATACAGTACATCGTGTCTCAGATTAATGAGTGATTTACTCTCCAATAAGAAATTGTTAGTTTTCTTTCCCTCAGCTTTGTTTTTCTTAAATTTTATTTAACAGACTTCTTACGTGGAGTAAATGGTAGTTAAATTTAAAAGGTTAACATTTTCCAAAAGGATATCCATGTCGGTTTAGTGGGTTCATAGCTCCATTTTAAAAGTTAATTTTGTTGTTGTTTTTATATAGACTTTCTATTTTTGAATAATTTTTAAATATAGAAAAGTTGCAAAGATAGTTCAGACTTTTTATTATACCTCTTACCTAATTTCTCATAGGTAGCATTTTACATTACCGCGGTATATTCATCACAACTAAGAACCCAGTGTTAGTACATTCTTATTAACTAATTTGGGGTTTACCAGTTCCCCATCAATGCCTTTTTTTTGTTTTCCAGAATCCAGTTCAGGGACCACATCACGTTTAGCTGTCATGTTCCCCCATTCTTTTTCTAGTCTGTAACAGTTTCTTAGTCTTTCCTTGTTTCTCATCTTGCAGAATATATCTCAGTCTGATTTGTCTGATGTTTTTCTCATGATCAAACTGGCGTTATGTGGATTTTGGGGAAGAACACCACAGGGGCGAAATGTTCTCATCACAGCATATCAGGGGATATGTGGTATCCATATGGTGATATTAAGTTTCATTATTTGGATAAAGTAGTGTTTGCCAAATTTCTCCACTGAAAATGTACTTATTTGTCCCTTTCTCTATTCTTTGGAAGTAAGTCACTAAGTCTAGTCCATTCTCACTGGAGGTGGGCATGAGGACTAGGAAGTGGGAGATGGAATTAAAGACCACCTCCAAGGAGTGGGAGTATTCAGAATTCTTCTGTATGGAAGATTTATTGTCTCTTTACCTTTCTACGTTTACTTATGTAATCATTTGTATCAGCATGGATTTATATATTTATCTTATAGTTTGGGTTATACTTCAGTTCTGTGTTACTTATTCTGTTGCTCAAACTGTTTTAGTTTTATAGCTGTTGGGAACTCTTTCAGGTTAACTCTTGTATCCCTCTGACATGCTCCTGTCCTGTTTTTTGAGTACCTCCTTATTCTCTGGTATTGTAAGACACCCCAGTTTGATTGATTGATTGATACATATATTTGTTTGTTTTGTTATGGTTAATGAACCTACACTGATACATTATCATTGTTAAAAGTCCATAGTTTACATCAGGGCTCATTCTTGGTATTGCATATACTATAGGTTTGGACAACTGTGTAAGGACACATATCCATCATTGCAGTGTCATACAGAATAGTTTCACCGCTCCGAAAGCACTCTGTTTTCCTCCTATTCATCCTTCCCTCTCTCCTCACCATTGACAACCACTAATCTTTTTACTGTCTCCGAAGTTTTGCCTTTTCCAGAATGTCATGTAATTTGGAATCATACAATATACAGTCTTCATATTGGCTTCTTTTGCTTAGTAATATGAATTTAAGTTCCCTTCATGTGTTTTCATATCTTGAGAGCTCATTTCTTTTTAGCACTGAATAATATTTCATTATCTGTATATATTGTACTACAATTTTTTTATCCATTTACCTACTGAAAGACATGTTGGTTGCTTCCAAGTTTTGGCAATATCCCAGCCTTATTTTTAAATTTTCCCTACCCTAGCCCTAGAATCGGCCATTTCTCCAAAGAACCCTGGTTTCTTTTATGAGAAAATAGTAGTTACAAAGCAAGATTTAGTCATTAGGTATCTTGCTGCTATGGGGGGATTACTGTTTTCAAGCCTTTTCAGCAGACAGAACTGTAATATGAATTTTATTTTATTTTTATCACAAATAGGATTTTTTGTCACCATTGAAAGTCTGAATTTTAAACAGATTCTTGGACTAGGGGCTCATTTCCATCAGCTCATTCAACTTTAGCACCTATCTCATCCCTAGTAGCTTTTCCAGAGCTGCTGCCTTCATCATGAAGCTTCATGAGATTGTCCAGTTCAAACTGGGGCTTCTTCAGCATTTTTAAGAAGGACACCATGGAGTGGATAAGTAGATTGGCAAACCTTTTCTGTGTCTTTTCCAATGCTATCTGAAATCAATTTAGTATCCACTTCTTTTAAGTTACTTATCTGCATCTCTTGGGTCATGATTTGCATCATCTTCTTCCGGATTTGGTGGACCAGTTGATGCTGAACATAAGAGGTCTCCTGAATCTGATTGCTGTGTTTTTCAGTAATACCAACATAGAGTAAACAAAACAAATAACCACTGGTTTCTTGACATCAACATGAGCTTCAATCATGGTCTGCCATTTTTTTTTACCATGGAGCACATTTTGTCACAGGTAAGATCCACACCATGGAAATTAGGCAGCTTTTGCCCTGATGAATTAGCTTAAATTTTCTAAATGCAACTTCGTAATTCTGTAGATCGACTGGGCTTACTTCTAAAACACAACCACCAGATGCAATTTTAGTTCATTGAGTTCTTGTGACTAGAGTTTTTCCAGTATTTCTTACATTGAACACAGCAGGTACTTTCACACCATACCAGTCTTTCTTAGAAAATGGATCGGCCACCTCCTTCTTGGCTCCCTTTTGCCACCTTTCATAAGGCGCTTGTTCTTGCTGACCGCCATGGTGCTGCTCAGAGAGCCAAAAAGCTACAGCGTTTTTTAAGTAAGTGTTTTTATTACATTCTGCCTACAAATATAATTTATATTCTGTCATTCTGAGAGAATTCAAATGTTCTAAATTACAAAACCTACAATTAAAAAATGTCATCTAATAAAAATTTTCATTTCTTATCAGTTAAAGCCAGAATTGGAGGAAAGCTTAAAGTTGTTCTTTTTTTTGAATCATTTTTTTCTTGTTGTTGTTTATGTTTTGTTTATTTTGGCATTTTGTTATAGGTGTTTTTTCCTTATTAGGGATTTTTTTTTAACTAAGCTCTGAAGTCAAGCCTATTTCAAGATAAAGCTGATGCTTTTCTTTTAAACGTTGCTGTTGGAAATATAAATAGGCATGACCTCTCTAAAGAAATACATTTTCACCAAGAATTTCATATCTAGGAATTTTTCTTAAGGAAACGTTCTGACATTTCTGTCTAGATGTGTGAACAAAAATGTTAAAAAGCAACTTTATTTATACTAGTGAAAAACTACTAACAACCTAAATGTCTGTTTAAGAAGATTGGTTAATGCTCAATATACCTAGAAAACAGCCATCATTTACCATCTGGGGTAATAGACCTTATTCCTCTTCTTTTTTTAATCCTAACTTGAGGATATGTTTATTGATTTTAGAGAGGAGAGAGGAAGGGGTGGGGACAGAGAACGAAACAGAAGGAGAGAGAAACATTGATGCGAGAGAGAAACATGAATCAATTGCCTCCCGTACTGGCCCTGACCTGGAATCAGCCTGCAACCTTTTCATGTACGATGATGCTCCAACCAACAGAGAACCATGCGGCCAGGGCTGGACCTTATTCTTTATAAATATTTTTAAGCCATTTTATGAATAATTTATAGAAGTAAAATAAGGGAATATTGAAAACTAACTTTATTCTAACATTAATATGAATTTAAGCATAGCAAACTCAAATTCTTAAAAACTGCTTTATTGAGAGATAATTTACTTACCATAAAATTCACCAATTTAAAGTGAACCAAAAAAAGAGCAAAAAAGAAAATAAAAACTTTATAGTCAGTCATAAAAGATAATTCTTTAATAAAGTCTTAATTACAAAAAAATAAAGTGAACAATTCAGTGGGTTTTAGTAGATTTTCAGAGTTATTTAAACATCACTGTGATCTAATTTAAGAATATCTTTATCACCCCAAAATCAACTTTTTTGCCATTAGCACTCACTACCCATCATCCCTCCTACCCTAGGCAACTGTTGATCATCTACTTTATGCTTTATGTCTCCACGGATTTGCCCATTGTGGGCATTTCACATAAATGGAATCCTACAATATACAGGGATGGACAAAAGTAGGTTTATAGTTGTGAGTACATAGAAGTTTATTCTCGTATTATTATTTATTATTATTTATTTGTATTACAGTTGTAAACCCACTTTTGCCTACCCTGTATTGTATTTCGTGGTTGGTTTATTTCACTTTGCATAGTATGTTCAGTGTGTGTCCATGTTGTAGCTTGTATCAGTACTTCATTTTTATTGCCAAATAACATTCCATTATGAGTGTACCACATTTGTTTACCTATTCAGCAGGTAATGGACATTTGGGTTGTTTCTACTTTTTGGCTATTACGAGTAATGCTACTATGAACATTTGAGTACAAGTGTTTGTGTGAACATGTTTTCATTTCTCTTGGGTACTACAGTGAGAATACTGAAGGTGAGATAACGGCAATGATTTATTTCACTATGCATCTTTCTCTTACCCACTATTTATCCTAGGCATCCGTCATTCTTCTATTTTCATAATAATTTATCTTTTTTTAACCTAATTAGGAGGAATTGGTGATAAAATAATTTCTAGGATGTTGAAACAGAAAAATGTTTCAGGAAATCCCATGTGCATCTTAGATTCATGTAAAGGTTCAGTGTGTTCTATTCTATCAAAAGAAAAAAAGACTTTCTGTCTTTTGGCTGATCTCTGTAGTGGCTTGAGTGTGCCCCCCAAAAGACAAGTCCTGTGAATGCAACCTTATTTTAAAATAAGGTCTTGCAGATATAATCAAATTAAAATGCTTGATTAGTATAGGCCCTGAATCCAATGACTAGTATCTTTATAAGACAAAGGAGAGGGAGATTTGGATACAAAGGCTCAGAGGAGGTGCACATAGAGGGAAGAAGGCCATGTGAAGACAGAGGCAGGGATGGGAGTGATGCTGAGGAATACTAAGAATTGCTGGGAGCTACCAGAAACTAGGAAGAGGCAAGGAAACGTTCTTCCCTAGACCCTTCAGAGGGAGCATGACTCTGCCAGCACCCCAGTTTCAGACTTTTAACCTATGCAACTGTGCGATAGAGTAAGTTTCTGTTGTTTTTATGCCCCCCAGTTTGTGGTAATTTGTTATGACTGCCTGAGGAAACTGATACAGTCTGTAACAAAGTATAAAAGTCATGAAATACTAATTTTTAGAGATAATTTAAACTCCTCAACAAAGAAACTCAAAAATTAAAACTGGACATAAGGGACCCTGGCAATAAACTGAGGGTTAATTGTGATTCAACCAAACAGTGAATTAAAGCTTTACATCATGTTGTTCAAAGAAACAAAGAAGTGGTTATAAAAAAAAGTAGAGTGTAATTTCAGTTTTTTACAACATGTGTGTATATATGAGTAGAAAAAAATCTGGAAAAATCACCAATATTTACTTTGTAAGCAATGGCCAGTTCTACTAATTTTTATTTTCTTTCTTTAACTTGTCCTTTTCTTGCATTTGAAAAAATAGCGTTTATTATTTTCATAATGAGAAAAAATTAGCTATTTCTATTTGGGGGGCGGAGGTGAAATCAGTTCGGGCTTCGACTTGATTCCATTCCAGTTTGAGTCACTGGCTGCTTTGCGATTGGTATGAGCAATCCTAAACTCATTCCCATAGATTATCTCATCAGTTCGGAGACTGAGCTCAGAAGCCATGAAATGCTCACAGGCAGGGTTCTCTCATCCTGTTCAGTAGTGGCTGTGGTAAGAATGTCAGCATGTGAACCTGAGTTAAACTGAGGTGCCCTTGTAACTGGTGTGCAGCTGTCTTCCCATTCCCTATCACTTTTTCATTATTCATCCACTTGATATTTAGATGCTTATCTGAACTTCGTTAATTTATACTCATTGATTTTCTAATCTTTTTTATTGTGGCTGTTTGATTCATGCCGTGCATTTTCATCTACCTCTGTGTTTCTAATGCTCCTCCCTGTAGCATTAGACTCCTTTTTCCATTACTCATTCCTCAAGGCTCAGCTGAAATATTACTTGCTCTTTGACTCCTTCCTCTTTTTTTCTCTCCATAGAAATTACTTTTCTCTTTTTCTGTTCTCTTATAGCACTTAGCTATTTGGTGTCCCAAAGTAAAAAGAGTTCCTCTTATTTTAATAGTTAGCTAGTTTGTAGTTCTATTCATAAATGTCTATCTTTCAGATTATAAATACTGTTCTAAAGAGCTATATCTACTAAAAATAGGTATCAGTATTGTAAAGTTGAATTTGTAAAGCATGAATTCTCATTCTTCTAAAATTTTCCTCTACTGTTTCTATAATATAGTTGATCCCACAACAGGAATTAAGTGTATGTTAATCTCTCTTTTTTACCCTATTGCATGGAAATAATAGTACCATGAAACTTTGAGATCTTTAATTATCTTATTGTTTCCTGATTGCATGGGAATAATGATGTTTCTTTATGCTGTTCTCTTGAAGGAGAGACCTTAAAACACAGAGGTTTCTTCTTTTAGTGTATTATTTATGTTAAAATTTAACCCTACTTAGATAGAAATATGAATTAACAGACTACTGGTATAAATGACTCAGGAAGTTTATTCATTATCACCTTAGCAATTACATTATTTATATGATATAGCCAGGAGATTAACATTTCAGGCAAATTGAACAGCTAGTACAGAGGCTCTTTAGTGGGAATATTTAGCTTGCTTTCATGTACAATACCAAGTATATGAATATTTGGATTAATCAAGAGTTGGGTATTGCCAAGTGAATTTGAGGGAAGTAGATAGGTACAGAAGGTTACAAGGATAAATCAAGGAATCCATGCTTTGGTAAGGAGCAAAGTGAGGTAATAGGAGTAGAGGGTGATGATGGAAAAAGTGGTATAAATTTAAACAATTGGAAGTTATAATGAAGAATTGAGTGGTTGACGTGGAAGTACTAGAGTAAAACACCTGGATGAATACAGGGTGATGGTCAAAGAAAGCCAATGTGAAACCACGTCTCTCTCTAACACGGGGTCCTGCTCAGCTCCTGCCTGTAAACTAAAATGCCAGCTGTCTTCTCCAGCTGGCTATCGGGTAACAATCTCAAGGTGTTCAAAACTAAATTCATCGTTTTATGCTCTAAGTCTATTTATTTTCCTCCTGAATTTCTTATCCGTAAAATGCACTATCATCCTTTTGATGAAACAACAATGTGGATATTATTCCAAATTCTTTTTGCACACCCTTTGCTTTCCTTTAGTCATTTGCTTCCACTTCCCTTTGCCTCAGCTGTTCAAAACTTCTTATAATATTCTAATCACATTGTCTTGTTTCACATATTTGTGGGGTGTTTTGTTTGTTTGTTTGTTTTTGTGTATCTTGTTTTTCTACCTAGAGTGTCTTTCCCCATGCCTTTGTCTAACTAACCCCTGCCTCTCAATGTAAACTCAGCCTAAAAATGATCTCACCCAGAATCCCTACCACCGCCACCATGACTTGCTGTTAAATGTCCTTGTTCTGTATGTCCAGGGTGCTTTATTCTTATCTGTTTTGTAACTCTGAAATTGATTCTTTTTTCCCTGTAGCTTAGAGTCTCAGCTTTTGAATTTAGGGACTATATATTTTTTTTAATTTTTACGTTACTCAAAATTAAGACTTAAATACCTGTTGGAAAAGAGTTTCTATCAGCTCTATTTATAAAAATATATTGAGATTATCTGGTTTTATGTTTATCTTCCCATTAGCTTATAAATTCTTCGAGCTGTATCTTGTTCCTCTTTGTTTTCTTAGTTTCAGTTACTATCACATGCCTGAATCAGAGCTCAAAAATCAATCTCAATTGAATTGAATATTTGTTGAGAGCCAACTGTGTACCAAACACTAGGTTAGGTGCTGGGGATACAGAGATGAGCAATACAGATGAGATCCCAGCTTTCACAACTCTAATGAGCAAGATAGGCATTAAATAAGAAATTAGAAATGTGCTAGCTGTTATAAAAAGAGATTGTCCTGAGGGCAAGAAGAGTGTGTGGCAAGGCAATTGCACCTTGCCTAGGTTGAATTGAGTTTAGAGGTAACCTTATCAGTAGAATGATTGATTACATGAGAGTGCATTTTAAAATGTCATTCATATTTAATGACCACTGGCTGTTATATTTGCTTTGGATTCTATTGCTTTGCTTTTCTTGGAACAACAGAAACCGAGTTAGTACTTTTTCTCCCCATTATTATAGAGCATTTCACGGTGTATAATCTTTTAGTTACTCCAGTGCATGTTATCTATATTTGGCTATGGACTGTCTTTTGGTACTTTTATGTTATATTTGATACATTACCCTTGAATGAATTATATTTAGCCAAATTATCAAAAGCTAGAAAACTTTGTAGTTTTGCTGTTCTGTTCCTTTATCCACTTCCAAATACTTATAATCTTTTGTCAAACTTTGTGTGAAATGGTTGTGAGTTTCAACCCTGTCTGACTTTAGGACAACAGCCAGGATAAGAGGGATCTGGACATGATGGCCTAACAAAATGGGTAAAGAAATTGAATATGTTTAGCATAAGGAAGTCAAAGGAGAGACACGACTTGATGGTTGTTCCAATCTGCTTGGTGGGCTTCTGTGAGAGCCCTATGTGCAGATGAGTAAATGAATTTTTAAGAACAAATTTACTGAGCTAAAACTCACATACCATAAAATTCACCCTTTAAAAATGTGCAATTCACCCTGGCCAGTGTGGCTCAGTGGGTTGGACGTCAGCCTGCAAACTGAAGGGTCGCTAGTTCAATTCCAAGTCAGGGCATATGCCTGGGTTGTGGGTTCTGTCCCCAATTAGGGCACGTATAGAGGGCAGCTAATTAATGTTTCTCTTGATCTATCCCTCCCTCTCTCTCTCCCTTGCTCTCTCTCTAAAATCAATTTTTTTTTAAAATTTAAAAAATAATAATATTTACTATAGTCAAAAAGTTGTGCAGCCATCACCACTATCTAATTTTATATTTTATCACTTCAAAAAGAAATTCCTTACGCATTAGCAGGCACTTCCCATTCCGCTCTTCCCCCAGCCCTGGCAAACACTGCTGAAACCAGAAACAGCAGGAGTGGGGCCCAGTGATTTGCGTCATAACAAACCGACCAGGCGATGCTGCTGCTGGGGACCACTGCTTTAGAAAAAGATCCCTTGTTCTGTGGCTGGTGGGGACATCTGCCATTCTGGCAGGAGGGAGGAGAGGATTGACAGTTCCATTATGCAAACTCTCAATGACTCTCCATTTCCCCCCACCCTCAGCCTCACCAAGACGCTGTGTGCAGGACAGCTCCTTTCTGCCACAGCATCCTCACTCTGTATTTCAGATAATGGCTTCCATGCTTTGACACGTTGCTCATCACACGGCCATCTGTTTTCTATCCTCCAAAGATTTGTGAGATCTCTTGTCCACTGAAGGCCCCTTTCCTGTTTCTTCCTTTTATTTTTTTATTATTATTTTAAGACTGTCCCAGGAAGGAGTGAATATAAATATCTGTGCTTAATTCACTATTTGAACTTCATTTTTACTAGCTTGAGTGATATTTTCTTTTCTTTAATTGCTAGTTAGATTATTGCATCATTTGCATCGTGATTTAGTGTCTCTAACATTTCTCTGTCTGATGTAATGTCTACTGTCCCTGTCTAACTCTGCAGCATATGCATGCTACCTTGAAAGTCTAACATTGGGTTCTCTACCCATTTCTAGTATTGCATTCCTTGGCGAGGGAGATGACTAACCTGCCTTCTTTTTCACTTTAAGTGTGTGGGAGACTAGCCCCACCCTTTTGCAATCTGGTTTGCTGAGGTCTGGCTAAGCAGGCAAAATTATTGAAGGATTGAATGTCTTCGACTATTGTATACAGTGCAGCTGTGAAATCTCTGCATATATTACTTGGTATGCAGGTGAAAGACTTAGTACTGAGTCCAGAGTGTTTTGTATTCTGTGTATGCCTTTTGTAGTCGGTATGTCCTCTTCTTTTACTCCATCTTTCTACTCCCTTTATCCTCCTTTTCCTCCTCTCTAGAATTCAGGGAAAATGAATGCAGAGAAAGAGAAATTTTTCTGCGTTATTTCTGTAGGCTAAATGCTCCTTTAAAAGTATCTTGTTTCTGTTTGTTTCTGGTCTGCCATGGTCCCCTTGTGCTTTTGAGTTTATAGACCAAGCTCTGATTTGGAGTCTGTTGGGAATATTAGAAATTTTTTACTTCATTCATAGTCTATAGCTGTTATGTACATGGTACTCTTTTTGTGGAATAACACCTTTTGTATTAATTATTTATGCCTTTTACTTCAGTCATTATTGGTAATTACATGGTCTAGATCAGTGGTTCTCAGCTCTGACTGTACATTAGAATGTCTGGGGAACTTTTATCCATAAAAAAATATGGGTGTATCATGTTTCAACTCAAACCACCAGAGAAACCAATTTAATTGGCGTCGGGATGGAACAGGGCATCAAGATTGTTTTTTGAAGTACCACAGGCTATTCCACTCTGCAGCCACGGTGGGGAACCACTCTAGAGATCAGTGGGCCTCCAAGTGTTGTCCGTGGACCCGCAGCAGTAGCATCACCCAGAAAATTGTAGAAACATAAACTCTCAAGCCTGCTCTCGGACCTGCTGCAGCAGACTCCGAGGATGGGGCCCAGGGATGTGTTTACAACCTCCAGATGATTCTTATGCGTGCTAAAGTATTAAAACCACTACTGTGGATCTTCTAAGCATTTATACTGAAACCTCGCTTTACTCAAATCCAACCTTGTAGGATTCACAATGTCCCACAATGGCCCTGGACCAGAAAGCAGTTCTAGGAAGGGGAGTGGGTAGGTGGAGAAGCACACCACAGAAGAAGCTTTTGTTGGTAAATCCCTGAGCCTGAGCAAAAGAGGCCATAGCAGAAAGAGCCATAAAGTATATTGGATGTGTTAATCATTTTTGATTAACCTAAAATGGATTGAAAATGTATCGTGATTGACTATCAATGCTTATAAATGACTATCCCCTTTCCACTAAGAAGGGGCTATAGATAGAGAAACATGGACAGCAGAAAAGGGCAGCTGTAGGTGGTAGGGAGTAGCGGTTGCAGAGATAGAAGCGAAGAAAGAAAGGTGAGTAGGAACATGCTGTATAGAGGGCCAAAAACCACCCAGATAACAGCGACATGAAGGGCACAAAACTTCTCTTTGGAACGTATGGCAGTGGTCTGTGGGGTTATGGGACCATTAATCACCTATGCTGCACGTGGTTAGTTTTGAAGAGCACATACACGCCGCACAACAGAGAGTGGGCCATGGAGCCACACTGCTTTGGTTAAAGCCAGCTTTGCTCTGCTACCTGGGACTAGTTTTTTAACTCGCCTAAGCTTCAGCTTCTTCAGTTCTAAAATGATGTGAAATCAGCAGCTTCACAGGGTAGCAAGGATGAAATAAAACATGTATGAAATGCCTGATGGACAATTAGTTTCAATAAACTTTAAAATTTGTTATTGTTTTAATTGTGATAAAATACATATAACATGAAATTTACTATTAGCAACATTGTGCAATCAACACTCTCTAGTTTAAAATATTTTTATTACCCAAAAAGAAACCCATGAAGCAGTCACTCTCCATCCCTCCTTTCCAGCCCTTGGCAGTCACTCTTCTGCTTTCTGTCTCTATAGAATTGCCTATTCTGGAAGTTTCATAGAAATGAAATCATACAATATGTGGCCTTTTGTGTCTACCTTCTTTCATTTAGTGTAATATTTTCAAGGTTCATCTATATTGTAGAATATATTAGTACTTCATTCCTCTCTATGGCTGACTGATATTTCATTTTATGGATATACCACATTTTATCTATTAATCCATTGATGAACTTTTGGACTATTTCTACTTTTTGGCTA
Organism: Mormoops blainvillei; assembly: GCA_004026545.1. Taxonomy (NCBI): domain Eukaryota; kingdom Metazoa; phylum Chordata; class Mammalia; order Chiroptera; family Mormoopidae; genus Mormoops; species Mormoops blainvillei. The sequence goes on along the minus strand of PVJD01001537.1, from coordinate 60,293 downwards.
TTATGTATGAATAACACTGCTATGAACATTTATATACAAGGTGTTGTTTTTTTTTTGAACACCTGTTTTCATTTCTTTGAGGTGCATACTCAGGAGCTGAGTTTCTGGGTCATATGATAATCCTGTGTTTAATTTTCTGAGGGGTCACTAGACTTTCCCACAGCAGCTGTGCAACTTTGCCTTCCCACCAGCAGTGCACATGGAGCTTCCCCACATCCTCACCAGCACACATTATTGTTCTTTTTTAAACTTATAGCCATCTAGAAACTTGTAAAGTGTATTGATTAGGAATCTAAACTTATTTTAATGTACTGTTTCTTAATCAGGAGTTCACATAATAATTACTTGTGCACCCTCCCTAGATTATCTGAATAGAGGCCACCAAAGGTGAAGCCCAGAGTTAATATTCCTCGTTAAGAACCGGTGTCTACAGTCGTGGTTCTCAGAGTTTGGTCTGGGGTTCCCTGGGGCCTTCTGGGAGCCTTACAGAGGAGTCCTTTGAGATTAAAACTCTTTTCATAATAATACTGAGATAATATTTACCTTTTCATTTTTATTCTTTCATGAATGTATAGTGAAGTTTTCCAGAGTCTTCATGACATGTGATAGCACAATAGACCTCATTCAAAAGCAGATACGAGAACCCAGCTGTCTTCTATTATGCCAGATATGAAAGAGATTTATAAAAACATAAAACAGAATCACTGTTCTTACGAATTTTTATTAAAAAATGTTCTTTATGACATAAGATGGACTTGTCGTTGTTTTTAATTGAATTAATAAACAAAAATTTTTTAAATTTCTCAGTTTTAATGGTAAATATCGGTAGACATAACCCACACAAACAAAATATCTTTGAGATCTCCAACAATTGAAAGTGTAAGGCAGCCATGGAACTAACCAAGTGAGAACTGTAAATCTTTGGAAATGAAGGAAACATAATAATTATTGCCCAGTTGTTGAACATCTACCGTATAGTTAACACTAGGTTAAGCTTTTTACATATTTTGTTTTACTTCATCTTCATAATAACGCTTTGACATATGTGTACTTAACCTGATTTTCACAGGGGGAAATTTAGTCTCAAAGAACTTAACTTGGCTAGTTTATAGGTGGAGGGGCCAGGGTTTCAATTTAGGTCTGTAGAATACTTACTCGCTAACATAACCTTAAAAAAGTAAGGGCGGACCCTAACTGGTGTGGCTCAGTGGATTGAGCACCAACCTGCAGACCAAAGGGTCGCCGGTTCGATTCCCAGGCAGGGCCCATGCCTGGGTTGCCGGCCAGGTCCCCAGTTGAGGTGTGCTAGAGGCAATCAGTCAATGTTTCCCTCTCACATCAATGTTTGTGTCTCTCGCTTTCTCCCTCCTTTTCCCTCTCTCTCAAAATAAATTTTAAAAATATTTTTTTTTAAAAGTAAGGGCGGGTCACCAGTACAGGACTTGAGCCCAGAAAATTGTTGATAATTCAAAGCCATAATGACTCATCTACCTCTATATTATCAGGCCTTAGAAAAGGTAACCTTTGAAACCTTTGTGGACCTAAATAACATGTAAATACCATGTGGTACTCTTACCTAAATGAAAGTACTCATGTGTTCTTCTCATGTGGCCCTCAGTACAATGAATGTTAAATATGAGAAATATAAGAGGGATAACCCAGGCAGGAGTAGATGCAGTTGACACAATATATATCTTTTTTCATATTGTATTGAAACATGAAGATAAATATTCAGTCAGACAGAATAATTAACAAATTGCGACCCTTTAGAAAAATGTTATTTTCTAAAAGCTCATATCCAGTCAGTCCTCTGAAGAGCCCATCATTGCATGAAAGATGAAGTGGCAATAATTGTTTTAACTTGCTGGTGTCCACATGGAGAAAAGAAAGAATCAGGTGCTGCTCTGTATACATAGAATGAAACTTAGGGTAGTTTTTCATGTGGCAACATTGTAGTTTCTCAAAAAGTAAAATCTTTGCTAATTAGAGAAGTTCACCTGATTTAGTCCTTTAAAAAGATTTACTTGTTGCCTGCAGATTAAAAACTAATGTGTGGGCAGCCACTTGTCAAAAAAATGATTCTGGTAACTCCTAGTGCCCCCTGTGAAAAACTGTTTCAGAGAATAGCAGGATTTTTTGCTTAGTAATTTAGATTCTGTTTACCATCTTCCTCTTCTTACTCCTCTGTCCTCACCCCTATCCCAGTGCTGTTTCAGACGTTCAGTGTGGGGATCAGCATATTTTCGAGAAAAATGACTTGCTTATTTAACAAATCTTAATTGTCTAGTGTGTGTTGGCACTGGGTTAAGACCGAGGATACTATAACGAACCAAAAATTAGATAAGGCCACTTATGAAATTTATACTCTAGTGAAGGAGATGGACATTAAACAAATAATTACATCCATAGATGTCAATTTTTTTTTTTTATTTTGAAAGGTGCTCTGAACACTAGTACATGGTGTTATTAAAGAACCCAATGGGAGGATTGACCTAGGTGTTGGAAGAAGACTGAAGCCGAAGTGGAGAGTAAGGGAGGTACAAGTTCTGATTGTGGCAAGTGAAAGGATCAACTAAAGAGATGGATATATGCTTCTGGAGCTTAGAGAAGTCTGGGGAGATTATAAATTTGTGAATTGTGTGACAATGGATAGTTAATTGAAATCATTGGCTGAAGTGAGAAGATTTAGGGACAGTGTATACACTGAGAAAAGAAGAGGGTTGGTCTAGGACTAAGTTTTGAGAAATGCTCATGTTTAATGAATAGCTAGAATAGATAGAAGGAGGCGGAGATGGATGAAGGTCAGATAAATAGAAGGAAAACTAGTAGAATACAGTGTTAAATATTTCAAGAGGGGACAATATTTTTGGGCATATCAAATAAAATCCAGACTCTTCATCATGGCTCATAAGGAAGGCCTTATGTGTTCTGATACCTGCCCACCTCTTTGACTTCATCACTTACCATCTTACTGCTTGTCTACTTTTACTTTTTAAACATGTCAGTCTCTTTCCTACCTCAGGACCGATGTGCTTGGTGTTTGTTTCCTTTACTGGGATATTTTTCCCCCCAGTTCAGATGTCATCTCAGAGAAGAGCAGCCAACCCTGCACTTCCCTTTTGCTGGATTGTTGTCAGATTCTATCAAACTTTGAATTTAACTACATAATTAAGGTTAAATTTTGCTTGGGCCTCAAATTCAGTTCCCAGTCAAATATTTTGGAGATGTTAAAGCAAATTAAATTTGCAGAAGTGTTTAGCAATAATGGTAAAGAAAATATTTTAGATTTCAGAATGTATCCTCCCTAAGGCATCTCAACATGAATTGATGACGTATTGAGAGCTACATCTCTTTTATACCCTTCCACCCAGTAGATTGCATGATGGAGGAATAGGGGGAGGCTGAAAAGGCGGTGTGTATTCCACTCAGTTAGGCATGTAGAAATAACGAGTGACAAGTATGTCACTGGCCTAGATAATCCAATAGATACAAAGCAGTAGTAAAATAGATGGTTATTTTTGAATAATGGGAATACCACTTGACAAAGAGTGTTTTAAAAGCCAGTTTAACCCTGGCCAGGTAGCTCTGTTGGTTGGAGCATTGTCCCGGTACCTCAAGGTTCCAGGTTCGGTCTCTGGGCAGGGCACATACAAGGAACAACCAATGACGCGTAAATGAGTGGGACAAAGTCAGTATTTATTTCTCTCTCCCTCTCCCTCCCTCTCTGCCTCCCTCTCTCCCTTTCTCTCTCTCAAAAAAAATCAATAAGTAAAAGGCATTTTAAAGCTGTGCGTGAGTTCACTTCAGTTCAATGAACTTTACTGAACTGACAGCAGAGAAGTGATAGGAGGTTGGAAGCTGGAGGTCCAAGGGAGAGTTGCTGATCCACCTTATGTTGATTAAGTTCTTCCCCAGCTAAAGAAAAATAATTATTCTTCCAGAATATAAAGATCAGCTCGTAAATTGCAGGGCCAGAAAGAAAAAACGGCCAGGCAACCGGTGACCATTTCATAGTATTCCACTTGCCAATTTAGGGCTTCATAAAACTCCACACAAGGGAGAAAATGACCTTTGAAGAACCTTTTTTTGGTAACTACTTTTTATTTTTAAAAAGCCGTTTTTGTAGCTGCCTTGGTTGGTGTGTGTTGAGTGTGCTTTTGTTATCTTAAATGTTGACTCCAAGCTCATGGATGTTCCTTATATAGCTTTCCTCTCTCCATAATTTGGCACAAGAATGCTTTGTAGTGCTGTGTGTTTTCTTTTTCTGCTGGTTTCTTCTCACAGCAACACTGGCCTTTCACCTGGTTTTGTCTCTTATTTTAGAAATAGTCTTGTTCTCAGATTTTATTTTACATGTTGGCTGCTCGAAGCCTTGCTGCAAACAGCTTTCATGTCTGTGGAAGACAGAGAAAAATTTTTTAAACAGTATAAATTAAAATAAGAGAAATCTCACGTGGACCTAGAGACAAAAATCATTGCAAAGATACTAGAAATTAATGTCAAACTGCCCCCATCTCTCACTTATGGAAGAATTTCAGGACCACAAAGACTAAATGACTTCCTAAAGGTTGCAAAGTATTGATGAAAATGTATTATTCTCATTATTTACATGAAGGCAACATATCCTAGAGAGCTGTAATTTTAACACATAAAACAAATAAGCTATTCTATAAGGAAGGGAAATATACCAAACTGCTCACCCTAGTTATCTTCGAGAAGTGGGGGCTGCCAGTGTTCAGTTAGGAGCATCATTATTTTACTCTCATAATTAAGGCTGTGACCATTAGAGTCAGATCTGGATTTGAATTTGACCTCTCTCCCTTATTAGGCTATGATTCTGTGACTTTTTGGAAAGCTTCTTAACCCCTCAGGACTTCCATTGCTTAGCCTGAAAAATGGAAATTACAATATATAGCATATTGAGCTAAATATAAAGGAGTTAACTGTAAGGTTCTTACACCTAACACCTGGCCCACCAGCAGCACTTGCTACTGGCAGCCACTGTCATTTCTACTACTTACTGTCATTAATTGTCTAGTAGAACACAGGGCACTGACACAGGTGATGATTTTTGAATGACTTAAACATTCATCTGCTTAAAGACTGGATGCTGACTTAGACAGTTTTTCAACATACCTTCCAGCTCATTTTATCTTTCTGTTAATTCAGAGGAAGCACCTTGGCCACCATTTTTACTTACTCTAGTAGAATAATACTTAACTCTTGGGTACCTCAATTAGAGCCTGATCTTTACTGTAATTAAAATAAAATTCCTGATCCTCTTCTATATTTTATACTAGAGAGCTTACCGTGCATTGCTAGGGAAAGTTATTAACCATTGTTAAATAAACTGTCCCTATCACTACTCATTTTGGAGCACCCCCCATAGAATTGCCATGTGAGAAGTAGATACCCTTGTGACTTGAATTTGTAGTTCTTTTAGAAACCACTGTTGTTTTTTGTACCCGATATTATACAAATAACATGTTTCTTTTGAGCAGCATTCTTTGGCCTCCCTTGTATTTCAGAAACTTCCCATCTCTTGTAAATCTCCCTCATAGCCTCCAAAGTAAATTTACTGAGGTCATCTCATTTCTACTTACACCCTGAAAAACCTCAATAAAATATTTTTTATTGTTAGTGAACATCTATGTATACAATTCTGGGGGATGCAGTACCAGAAAGAAATGTCATTTTATTTATTTAAATATACTTTTGACAATCTGACTAAACACTGCATGGTCATAGATTGGAAAAGCAAGGCCTTCTAATTTTTGATTTTTATGTTTGAGACCAACCTAGATTATTTGACCCATTTTAAGTACTGGTTTACAGGCACAGTAAAATACAGGGTGGGGCAAAAGTAGGTTTACAGTTGTTCATATAGAAAATAATACAAGAATAAACTGTATTTGGCATACTCACGACTGTAAACCTACTTTTGCCCCACCCTGTATATTTGAGTATTTTTCCGTACATAGTTGTAGTGTTGCTGTTTGCAAGGATACTGGGCTTTTCCAGTTTGCAACTGAGGAAGCCTGTCATCATCATTAGCGCTTATTCATTCAACTTGAGCACCTGTTTTATCTTAGGCACTGGAGATGCAAATATGAATAAAACATGATTCCTGCTCTAGAAAATTTCATAGTTTATTGGGGAAGAAAGATACTGAAATGAATAATTACATTTCAAAGTGATATGTTCTACATAATAAATATATGAACAAAGTGTTACAGTCATATAAAGGAAGATATAATAAATTTGGTGCGGGCGGGGCAAAGTTACAAAGAGAAAGTGACATTTGAGCCAAGTCTTGAAGGATAGATGGTAATTTGCCCTTTTTTGGTTTTGGTGTTTTTTTTCCTCATCACATACATTTTATTTATTTATTTATTTATTTATTTATTTATTTATTTATTATTGAGCTTATTGGGGTGACCTTGGTTAACAAAACCATACAGCTTAAGGTGTACAACTCAGCAAAACATCATCTGCTCACTGCGTCGTGTGGTGGAATTTGCCATTTGGAGAGAAAGGGGCCTGGCCGGTCATAGGAGAGCAGGGAACGACCTACGCAAAAGCCTCGCCTCCTGCAGGGCGTGCGGCGTGAGGAGAGCGTCTCCATTGCACCTGGAGAAAGCGCTTGGTGAAAGAAGTTGAGTCAGAGTTAGGAGTTTGAATTTCATCCTTTGAACAGTGGGGATTTTTAAAGTAGGGCTGATATAATCAGGCTTGTATGCAATCATAGTAGTTTGGGGCTGGAGGAAGAAAGACAGGTGGCAGGCACCAGTTAAAAAGCTGTTGCAGTTTTCCAAGCAAAACACAAGAGTTTATTTACACTAGGGCAGTATCTGTGGAGATAAAGAAAAGCCTATAGATTTCAGAGAGGTTTCCTAAGTGTAAACAATATAATTTTGTGTCCAGAATGATACAGGAAATGTGGGTAGTGGGGAAGGGGTGGTGTGGAGGGCAGATGTGGTTTGGGTGACTCAGTGGATTAACTGCGATTAGCAGAATTAGGGGAAATGTAAAAACAAAAGCAGGATTGTTCAGTATTTTTGTTTTTTATTTGGGGGAGCATGGCAGGAGTTTTCTTTTTGCACAAGGTAGGTTCAGTGTTTTCAGGAACATTCTAGTAGGCGAGTCTGGATCTGAATCTTGGGAGAGAGGTTACCATAGTAATATTTTTGAGTTATTACTGTTTATTTTTCCATTAGAAGCTAAGGTTCTCAGAGGTCAACTGATTATGGTCTCAGGAAGGCGGCTGTAGAACCAAAACATAAATTTCTAAGCTTCTTACCAAGTAGGCCTTAACTGAAACAGCCTTTTGAAAAAAAAACAAAAAACACAAAATCTTTTGATTTCCACTGATTGTTTTACTATCTCATTTCCCAGAGTATCTCTACTTTAAAAAGAAAAAAAAAACTGGTATGTATATTCACAATCTATTTTCTGCACTACGTTTTCTGATCTTAATGTTATTTGACTCAAGACAGACAAGTGAAGAATGCTCAGGATAATAGCTGAAGAGCCTCAAACTTTTTTTTTTTCTTGCTCTAGCAAAACCTTAAAATTCAAAGATTAGGTCATCCTCAAGAAATATTCATTACTTCATATATGTTTGATCCAATCTCAATTGTTACCCTGTTTTTGTATGAGGGGCCTGACTATAAGTGTTAAAGAATGAGGACGTAGTGTCTACTTCTGAAGGAATTTAAAAATATATTTTGCATGTTTGGATTGTTGAGCTACAGTTCTTTTTGAAAACCATAAAATTAAGTAGACAAGTCTTCAAAATCCACCCTTATCCCCAGATTTTAGTGGCCATTCGGCATTAATTGAAACATTGGGTGGTTGCGAAGGACTTGGGCAGGTTTTGAACAAGGCAAATCACCCTACACATCTGATACTCTTTTCTTTCCACATCTTTAAAAAGTAATTAGCACACTTTCTCCATATGAAATTTTAGTTTAACTGCTACTATCTAGATTCTCTGTGTGGCATCTTGGGCAGTGGTGTTTTTCCTTTACTTTGTTCTCGATTGCTGTGACATGGAGTTGCTGCTGTTTAAGGCAGCTGCAGTGAAGTGACAATTCTATATTTAGTGAGCCATAGGGTTCATAAAGCATTTGCAAATTCCTTCAGGATAAAATTGTTTCTATAAATGTAACATTTTAAATGAAACTATTATTACCATCCATTAGAGAAATATAGCAGCTAATATGTGTGGATATGTAGGCAAGACAGACATAAACCTTTTTTTTTTTTCTCATTAGGAGCTCATTGAGTATTTTAAATACTTAAAATTAATCATGTGAATCCTATTTTTATACTCTTAATCTTGAATTGCAGAGCTTTTACTCAAGTGTTTACCTTTGGTCCAACATTTCGAGCAGAGAATTCTCAGAGCCGGAGACACCTGGCAGAGTTTTATATGGTAGAAGCAGAGATTTCTTTTGTTGAGAGCCTTCAAGATCTCATGCAGGTAGGTACACAAGTTTTAAAATAGTCTCTATATTTCAGGCATCTGTGACATGAAGACGCCTCTGTATACATTTTTACATCTGTGCTTTGCAGGTGTTTGTAGAATGAAGAAGATAAAGAACTACTTAATTTAGTAAACATCTAATGAATGCCTTTAGTGCAATAGCCAGATAGATTGAAGTTCATGTCCCAGGCCTTCCAATAACTTGTTATGATGTTACCTAACCTTGGTGATCTTTAGCTTCCTCAACTGTAGAATGAGAATAATAGTACCTATTTCATAAGGTGATTGTGAGGAGGGAAAGAAACAGTGTATATACTGGGAAGCACCTAGTACAAGGTCTAGCACGTAGCAGGATCAATAAATAGTAGCTCTTATTATTTTATAAGCAAATAAATAAAACATCTCTATGATTAGAGAAACTTCTGTATAGCTGTATTAGAAAGCATCCACAGGCACTAGAGAGCTTTGTTTGGGGGGCAAGGGATACGGCTGGAGGGGCAGTCAAGAGTCAGATCATGAAAGAAAGACTTTGTATTGAAATGCCATGCTAAGGGGGGTCGAATTTAATCCAAAAGGTAAAGGAGAGCGAGTCCTCAGTGGGAAGGGCCATTGTCAGAGTTATGTTTCAGGAAACTCTCTCGAGCAGCAGTGTGAAGAACGACTTAGAGGGACATAAAATAGGGGCAAGAGCCCTGTTCGGAGGCGGTGGCCATGCCCCAACAAAGCGCACAGCCTCTGGGGCCGGACAGACCGGGGTTTGATTCTTAACTCCATCCATTACTTGCTCTGTGCCTTAAACAAGGGATTTAATTTCTCTGTGCCTCAGTTTCCTCACCTATAAAATGGAAATGGTAATTCCTACTTCACAGGGTAGTTCGGAAAATTAGACAGATACTATATATAAGGCCCTTAGCATAGTTCATGGCACTTAGTCAGTACCCAGAAATTATTAACTATTGTTATTATGAATTCTCGGTTCAGTACTATTTTGGTTAACATCTTAGTTTGGATTTGTAATTATAAGATGTTTATTTTAGCAAGTTTCATCAGCTGTCACTTCTGTTCATCTATTTTTCCTTCTTGTTCACCTAGTAAATGACCCAAGTCCACTTAAAACATGAATACCAAATATACCACCAAACAGAATGGACTCACTATTTTATTATCCTGTCTTAGGTTGGATTTCCTGGTAAACAAACTCTAAAGCAGAGGTCAGCATATGGGGGGGCTCCTGGGAAATGCTCTAGAGAACACCGCCTGGAGGGAGAGGAAGAAAGCCGCACTGGGCAGAGGGAAAAGTCGAGCTATGATGCATTTACAGAGGCCTTAGCCAATTCTGTGAGGCATTTGGAGCTGGAATGATCCTTCAGAGCTGTCCCATATTAAGAGAGAGGGGCGGGCATTTGTGCTTCCCCCCATCAACCAGTCATTGGACATGGGCTAGCCTTGGGAAGAGGCATAACCATGGGTAAGACGGCACTCTTGGCCTGGACTCTTCTGAAAAGGGAGTCGACCATGAACTATCAGCATTTAATGTGCCCAGCAGAGAAAGATCTTGGTCCCGAAGGGGTTTTCTGGCCATCCAACATTGTATCCACTTCCATACCTCTTTAACATCTCCTACTATTGCTCTAGATCAGTGTCCCCCAGGGGATATTTTTGGTTGCCCCTACTAGGGAGTGGAGAAGAGTGGTTGCTAATGGCATCTAGTGGGCAAAGTCTAAAGATGCCGTTGAGCATCCTACAGTGCACAGTTTGCTGTCCCCAACAAAGAATTCTCTGGCCAGAAATGCCAGTCGTTCTCAAAGGGTAATGTTGTTCAGTTAGCCTTTGCTAGATTGTAGGGATACAGATCTGAGCCTCACTGTCAGTAAAATTCCATAAGCCGCTTTCAATTGGAACCCACAGCCCAACTCTGTATTATTCTTTCACTCAGGCAGTGAGAGTATTGTATGGAACAGAACCATACTTTTTATCTCCCTGTTCTTATGCCTTGACCCTGTCTCCAGTGCCCCAACATAGATTCCAGAGGGAAAGGTTACAAAAACAATACATCAATATATTAGAATTTATTAAACATTATCATTGCTCCTTACTTATATATTCTATAATTAAATAATTCTTATGTATTTGGTACTCCACTAAGTGGGACTCGGCATACACTGGTGAATGATTTAATTAATTAAAATATAGGCTTTTCTCCTAAAAATAAATGAAAAAAGTATGCTCCCCTCAAAAGTGATCTCCTGCTTCTCTTAAGTTTTCTCCCTTTATCAGTAACATTCTGTGGAAATTATCATCTTGATGAAGAGCAGTCTCTTAAATATTAGAATATTGTAACAAAGGAATTTTCCCTCATGAGGTATAGCAATTAAATATTACTATTTTGGTGCTATTGAGTAATCTGCTTTTAAAAACATCTGAGGGTTACGTTAATCCTTCAGTTAAGTTTCTTTTTCCTTTAAAAATATTTATAGAGCATAGTCTGAAAGTCAAGGTTAGAGAAGCCAATGATTTACTTCTTCAAATGGAAATTTACTGCTTATGAAAGACACCGATTTAACGGCTCCAGTGGTCAAAGTCTTCACCTTACAGATAGGTGTATCGTGTCCCTCAGCAGTTCAGGTATACCATCCAACCCACCTGTTCTTTTTTCTTCCCAGTATGCATCGGCTCTTTTTAGTGATCGAAGGTATGGCTCTTCATAAATCATTCGGTTATTCAGTGATTTCTTTATCTCACTGCGAGATTGAAGGTGATACGACCTCAACGTTAAAGATCTTCAGCTTCCTTTTGCTCGTCTTTCATCCAGTTATTTTTTACTTTTGTATGCTACATATAGGTCCAAATATAAAAATGTAAAATATATATAAATATAAAAATATATCTGGTTTTTACTTGGTAATTAAGTACTTTCTTCTGCCTGCTCATGTTAAATTACTGCAGCAGATGCTTGTGCCCACTGCGTCTGCAGCCTTGTCAGGGCTCCTCCGTGAGCCCAGAGAGGAGAGGGAGGCCCTGCCCCGAGGCTCCTGTGCTTAGTAACTCCACGCGTCTTTGCAAGTACATTTGGAGGGCCGAGTATGGTTTTACTGACTTCAAACCAAAAATTTGAGTTTTGGTCAAAAATATTTTAGGAGTATTTTCCATTTCAGTTACTTTTTTCTTCTATAAACAAGTTTTTCCCATGAGATTTCTATGGACACTGCTAGTAGAATGAATTCTTATATGGGGTGAGCAGAAGTAGTTTTATAGTTGTTCGTATGAAAAATAATACACTAATTCACAAATAATAATACAAGAATAAACTGTGTTTCACTTACTCACCACTATAAACCTACTTTTGCCTACCCCATAAGCTGATATGTGTTATTTTTATTTTATGCTTTAGCAAAGCAAAAATGTATATATTGAAATGTAGATATACCTCATTGCCTCTCTAATCTTAAAGTTTACTTCCATTTACCAATGACTGAATGAAAGACTTTCGAAAGTGTCTCACTCTTCACAACTGTTGTCGTGTGCTTCTGTGAGCCAGGTACTAAGCTAAGTCTTCTACAGGTCTTATTTCATTTAACTCTCTCTCACAACAATCCTGTAAGCCTGGTACTGTTGTTGTTATGATTCTACAAGTGAGTATACTGAAATTTACAAAAGTATCAATTTTAGCTGTTTATTTGACATCCCACTTCAACATTAGTATTGAAACTATTAACAAAAGATTTAAACATTTTTCTTTCTCTTTTTTCCCCACTCTGAGAACTTGCAGTTCCTCCTCTAATCAATCTGAAAAACTGAACTTGCTGTTGTATATTCAGGATTAAGAGACCTCATGGATTTATAGTTGCTAAAGCCTGGAAAGCAATCCTTAACACCACCCTAAACAGATTTTTCATATAAGGTAGCTTATATATCAGGCAATTCTGTGTCATTTCTCATAGGTTATGGAGGGGCTCTTCAAATCTGCAACAATGGTGGTTCTCTCAAACTGTCCTGAAGATGTTGAGCTCTGTCACAAATTCATAGCACCGGGCCAAAAGGTAATTAGTTTTGTGGATAAAACCCAATATGTCTACTCTTTAAATAATGTTAATTAAGTATAATGACTATAATACATTTAATAATAAATTTTCTTTTTTCTTACCAAGGACAGATTAGAACATATGCTAAAAAACAACTTTTTAATGTAAGTAGATATTATACTTTCTCTGAACTTTATTCATACTTTATAATCTTATTTATCACACTGTATTAATTTCTTTTTGTTTATGTATCTGCTTATCACACTCCCCAGACTCAAGGAAGACCCATGTTTTAAATACTGTTATAGCTTTTGTGTCTGATTCATAGTTGATAATCAATGCTTCATGAATAAATAAATGAATAAATTATAGCAAGATAAATGAACATAGTCATTATTAACTGTATTAATGCAATTCAAACTAATACTAACTTTAGTAATCAAAATATGGCTTATTAAAAAACAAACTTAAAATACAGACATGTAATGTCTATCTCAATTTTTCTGTTTCAGTCTTCTATTTCTTCTTTACCTTCACTTGCTACAATCTGATAATACACTCCAAACTTGTTTGCCACTTTTTTAAAAAGCATAACATATAGATTGTTGCTTCATTTCCACTATAATTCTATTCAAGGAGTTCTTGACCCTGGACTGGTTGTTTACCAGCCGTGTGATCAGAGAGGCACGTAAGACCTAGTATTTAGTGTATTTGCAGTGTGTATGGAAAGTTAGTTCGATCCTAGCAGAGTAGAATATTGTGTTTGAAAATAAGTTGATGTCATTCTTCAGTTGCAGTCTTTACGTTTAGGAAGTTCGTGTTCTAATAAAGATTTCAACCCGTCCTTGAGGAGGGAAAGGAAAGACTTGGCAGACTGACGGAGTTGAGGGAAAGGAAAAACTTGACCGATTGATGGAATTGAGAATTTCAGGTGTCAGCCTTAGGCCCTCAGGCTGCAAGTTGAAAGCGATGCCGTGGCGCCTGAATGAATAAACAGCAAGGCCGCGGGGGTGGGATCAGAAAGGAGGAAGAGTCAGCAGCGCTGAGATAAAGAGCCAAAAGACAGTGAAGTATAAGCCAAGGCTTTTGAGGTATTTTCTTTCACTTACATTTATATCAAATAGTTACTATGTGCCAGGCATTGTTCTAGAACCTAAAAACTGTCTCCTTTTTTCTGCCTCCAAGTTTTTATTGACATGGCTTTTTAAAAACAAGCACCCATACCAGTATGGTGGGTGAGGGTGGGGGAAGAAGGGAGGAGGGGCAGGACAAGGGGAAGGAACTCTGCTCTCTTGGTAGTAAAGCCCCAGGTTCATCCCATCGTGGATTTCATAGTTCCCAGAGAAACATGGTCCCTAAAATTTGCACACCACTTCTTTAATACGATCTCACCCCAGCGTATACCAGTTTGGGCTGCAGTCAGCGTCCTAAGGTCCCCGATGGTGTCATCGGTGTTGCACTTCATGCGGACCTTCTACCCCAGACTGGTGTTGCAGACAACCTCGATCATCCCGTTTGGAACTCGAATCACCTAGAACCTGCTGACTCAACAACCTCCTTGCTTAAGTGCAGAGCCAGGACCATAAAAACTGTGTTAAAGCAATGACAAAGCTAAAATTCCCTGCCTTCACTGAGCTTTCATTTCTGGTGGAGGTAATAATCATGAAGAATGAAGTTAAACATGTGGTCTGTGAGAATGAATAGTAAGGGGAAAAAGACCCAGAGAAGAGAAGGAAAGATAAAAGACAAGAATGAGGAGGTAGACATTTTAGATATTATAGCAGGGAAGATCTCACTGAGATGATTTTTTGAGTAAAGATCTAAAGAAAGTGAAAGAACTAGCTGTGTGAATACCCGGGAAAAGACTATTCCAGGAAGAGGAAATAGCAAGTGTACAGGCCCTGCGGCTGGAGCATGCTGATGTGTTCAAGTACTGCGAAGAGCGAATACGGGAAGAGGATAGTAGAGGATAAAGTAAGAAAGGAGGAGGGGGCGGAAGAATCATTTGGAGCCTTATAAGTCGCCATGAGGAGTTTGGATTTGTGCTTGGTCCAGGTGCGGAAGCCACTGAAGGGTTCTTTGCGTAGGGCCGACAAGATCTGAACTGGACTTAACAGGGTCACCCTTGCTGCTTTTTGAAAATAAGCTGCAGTAGAACAAGATTAAGAGCAGAAAACCAGCTAGATTAGTACAGTCACCTAGGTGAAAGGAAATAGTTTGGACCATGTATTAGTCAGGGTTCTCCAGAGAAACAAGACGAACAAGGTGTGTGTGTATGTGTGTGTGTGTGTGTGTGTGTATATATATATATAGAGAGAGAGAGAGAGAGAGAGAGAGTTATTTAAGGAATTAGCCCACCCAATTGTGGAGGCTCGACGAGCTCCAAATTTGATGGAGTAGTCCAGCAGGCTGGAGACTCAGGAAAGAGTTGCAGTTAGAATCCTAAGGCAGTCCGCTGGCAGAATTCCTTCTTGTGTGGAGGAGACCAGTATTTGTTCTTCTTCTTCTTTTCTTTTAATTAATACATTTTATTTTGTTACCAAGGATTGTTTGTTTGTTTGTTTGCTTGTTTTGGGGGGGTTGGTATATTTTATTGAGTATGCCATTACAGTTGTCCCATTTTTCCCACCTGTATCCCCTCCACCCTGCACCCCATCCCATCATCCCCACACCTCTTAGTCCATGTCCATGGGCTGCACACATCAGTTCTTTGGCTTCTTAGTTTCCCACACTACTCCCAGCCTCCCCCGACCACTCTATTATTTGTTTGCTTTTGTCAACATTTTCCCACCACCACTTCCCCCAGCCCCACCCACCTCACCTCCCACCCTCAATCCTTCCCCCATTTGGCTTTGTCATTGGGTCCTTCATGCATGTTCCTTGATGACCCTTCCCCTCCCTTTCCCCAATATTTGTTCTATTAAGACCTCCAGCTGATTAGATGCAGCCCACCCACATTGTTTATGGTAATATGCTTTACTTGGAGTCCACAGATTTAAATTTAATCTCATCCAAAAAACACCTTTACAGAAACACCCTGAATAATGTTTGATTGAATATCTGGGTACCATAACCCACCAAATTGACACATAAAATTAACCATCACAGGCCAGGATAGTTGCAATGGAGGTAGAAAGTTGTCGTTCTATTCTGGGTATATTTAAAGATAGAGCAAACTGGATTTACTGAGAGTGAGAAAGAGAGTCATGGGTGACTTCAAAGCTTTTGTCTTATACAGCTGTAAAAATAGAGTTGCCATTAACTGAGGTTGGGAAAGCCAAAAGGGTAGCAGGGATGTTGGGGAAGAGACAGGATGGTATCAGGATTGTTATCATCAGGTATCAGTTTAATATTGAGAAGCTTTTTAGACATCTAGTTATAGATGCTGGGTAGGCAGTTTGAGTGCACAGATCTTGAGTTCATACGAAAGTTCATGACGTCTGCATCCTGATAAAAATAGTCATTAAGTAGGTGAGGGAAGAAGTAATTTGGGCACCTGAAGAAACCTGTGCTAGTGACAGAAAACCAGGGAGAAGATCTTAAGTAATGCAGCTCCTATCCAATGAATTAGATCTTAGATGGCAAAAAAACATAACCACCATTTACTGAATATTTACTATGGGCCATTGATAAACTTTACATACATTAATGGTTCATTTGATCTTCACAACAACTCTTGTGAGTAGTTATTATTGCCATTCTGTAGATGAAGAATCAGTTCAAAGAGATTAGGCATATAAAAAATGAAATGGAGATTCTAACTCATACTCATCTGATTTCTAAGCTCAACTTTCAGCCACTATACTTCCTGTATTTGAAAGGGCATTAAAATTAACGCTAGAGTAGTTGTAGCTCCCCCACTACCCTTAGGACCCTTTTTGTATCACTTAAGTGTTGTGCCGGGAGTCTGTAAAATACTGACATTGGGGCAGTGACTTCATGGGCTATGCCATTACCGTCATCCATTCCACACAGCACATATCACAGTTGAGGTTTAACTTTATGTGTGTGACTACTGTTTGGTGTCACTTCCATGTGGTCAGGAGCTTGTTTATTTTGTTTACTGTTGTACCCCCAGTGCTTAGGAACTCAGTAAATACCTACTGAATAACTGAATGAACTAATAAATGACATTTGAGTAACCAGGGGGTTGAGGGTATTATCCTTTAGACTAGGTCCTCTCCCTGAGGTTCCCTCTTAACTCCTATCACTATTTACTGTAGACACGGAGTGTCGTGGGTTCTAATCCTGCCTCTGCCACTTATTAGCCATTAATAAGTGAATTAATATTTTTCAGCAGATATTTATTGACCACCTACTTTGAGTTAGGCACTGTGCTAGTCATTGAGGATTCAGTAGTGAAAACAGGCATGGATTGGGCCTGCTATGGAATTTAAAATCTAGGGAAAAAAATGAACAGCCCAATATTTGCAGGAATAACTAGTTACAGCTGTGAACCTGATTAATACTAAATCTTTAACCTTTCTGAACTTCAGTTTTCTCATCTATAAAGGGATCACTTGTCTGTCTTATATTATTGAAAGCATCAAATGACTACTGCTGAATCAGTGTGTCAGACTAAATAATTTGGAAACACTGCTGCTACAAACTATCTAAAAATGCTAGTTAAAATATTATAAAATTCTTTTATTTTTTTAAAAATGCCTTGTTGAGTTCCCTAGAAAAGTTCCAAGGTCTAGAAATGAATAGAGACCTGAACACCAGAGGGATAGACATAAATGACATGATGCCAAGGATTCTTAAGGTAGAGATGGAGGGCTTTGGCCAGGCTTTGAAACCAGAGATGTTACCAGCCATGAGACGACATGACAGTAGACCTAGGAATGATGAATTAGAATTGAGATACTTCCTAAAATACACACACACACACACCAGACACCATGTGACTGTATTCTTTGCAATAGATTTCAATGTGTTATCAACTACTTGTTATAATGGTTTCATGTGAAAATATATTATTTAAAGGATTTGTGTAGTAATTCAATTTAGCTTTTATCAAGCAGAAATAGAACTCAGTTACTTTACATTTCCTTGCTTGGGTGTCTAGCCGGCAGCCTACAGGCTGCTTGAAGCCCAGGGTGGCCGTGAATGTGGCCCAACACAAAATTGTAAGTTTACTTAAAACTTACATATACTGATGTGGAAAGATCTACAAGGCATATTACTAAGTAAATAAAGATGTTAAAAAGTGTATGATATCTATACTGTGGCTACCATCTATTTTTAGAATGAGAGATTGTATATTAATATTTGCTTATAGACATATAGAACCCCCTGGAAGGGTACCCCAAAAAACCACTGACAGGGAGTGTGTGAGGTACTAAGTAGCTATGGGACAGAATGGAAAGAAGATGTACACTCTTTTAGACATCTTGATTTTTTAAAACTGTGTGCACATATTTTTATTCAAATAGTTTATGTAAATTTTTGGCTTGGCTTGCTTTAGGCATGAGGGTTTCTTACTGAGGTAATCAATAATAGTTTTCCTGAACTGTTCTAAACAATGTTTAGAATATATTAAAAAGGCCTTACCATGGCCTGAAGGAGTTGATAGGATCTGACCTGTGACTACCTTTCCTATCTAATTTCCTGGCATTCTTCCCCGTGTTCAGTGTACTGCGGTCACATTGACCTTTTTGTTCCTTGAATGAGCCAGACTCAGGCCTCTCTTCAGGCCTTCGTACCCACTGTTCCTTTTGCCTGGAATAGTCCCCCTCAGATGTTTATATGGCTCATTTCCTTCATGCAGGTTACTGTTCAGGTGTCACCAACTTGGTGAGGCCTTTCCTGACCATCTTTTCTAAAATAGCACCCTCAACCATCCTCTGTCTTCCTGCTTTATTTTTCTTCATAACACCAATAGCTCCCTGGCATCATATTACATATTTCTGTTTGTTTGTCTTTCTCCCTGCCTGTACCCCCATCACGCACACGCACGCGCGCACACACATACACACACACACACACACGCAAATATCTCCATAAAGGCAAGATCTTTGTTTTTACTTACTCCATCTCAAGTGCCTAGAATAATGCCTAGCACATAGTGGGTGCTCAATATATGTTTGTTGAGTGAATGAATGAATAATGGCTGTAAAGTAAGATTTTTGCTTTTCCAGCCTCTCTATTTCACACCTTTTTAAAAAAATCCTCACCCAAGGATATGTTTATTGATTTTAGAGAGAGAGGAGAGAGAGAAACATCAATGTAAGAGAGAAAAATTGATCGTTGCCCCCTGCACACACCCTGACTGGGGGTCAAACCCGCAACCCAAGTATGTGCCCTGGCCGCGGATTGAACCTGCAACCTTTTGGTGTATGGGACAACACTCTAACCAACCTAGCCACCCTACCAAGACTATATTTCACACCTTTTATTACGCCATTGGCAAAGCTTGAATTCAGAGAAAATCTTTATTTGCTTAAGTGACCAGCTCCTCTGTGTACACTGCAAGTAGATCAGGACTGGGATTATTGAATGGCCACTGCTCTTCATGCTGATAGAACTATCATAGGATTAGGTAAACCTTAATACCTGATTACTCAATAACCATTTAATACTCATTTATGATATCAAAGACTGTATGGGAATAGGACTTTTTTGGTCTTCAGATGAACTAGTTAATAGCAGCCCTTTGTGTTGACCGTTTTTACCATCTCTCTCCAGCATTTCTTATACCGAAGCAGTGGAGATCTTAAAGCAGGCATCCCAGAACTTCACCTTCACCCCAGAGGTAGTATTTGTGTGTGTGTGTATATAAATGTTGTCCTTATCCTTATCTTATCATCATTTAAAATCTTATTTCTCTTATTAGCAGGATTTGCGTATATGCACATTGACTTTTTTCAAAGTTTGCTCAACCTTTTTGAAATATATAAAATGAAAAATAATTTTGAAGTAGAATTATATCATTTGGAATAGCAGCGACCAAAGGTTTATAAAGAAACTTCCCAAGTTTAGCAAGATGAAAATCCTTAAAAAGAATGGTACTAATTGTAGGCAATTAGTGTAGAAACCAACTAGTTCAGTGTTCCCCGAAGTGTATTCTGAATGGTGCGCAACAGGTAACAAACAAAAGAGATTAAGTGATTAGGTAAGTTTAATCAACACGCTAAGTAGGTTTCTTTTTCTGTTGAACTTTATAGTCTCCTAGTTTGCAATCCACTTTGGAAAATACTGAATTATCTTGGGTTTTTCTTTTTTAAGAACTCCTTTACTTTATCGGCAAAGATAAATGTCCAGAGAGGCCACATGACTCATCAGTGAGTATGCACATAATGTTAGAGGCAAGCCTCCTCATTCCTGTGCCAGTGGTTTCTTCCCATAATTAAGATATTGCCAGATAAGTGGGAGCAGTATGACAATGTTAAAAATACGATACCTTTGTCTTCAAACTTCTTACATCACTCCCAACCCCAGTTAAGTCAGACCCTCTTCTAAGTTATAATAGTACCCTCTACTTGTTATATTTGTAATCAATTAATTTCTCTGTATAATTTTGTATTTAATGTTTGTTTCCTACTCTGGAAGCTTCATGAAGTCAAGGATTCTATTTTTCTTACCACCATATCTAATACCTACCATGGTACCTAAGATTTAATATGCTCATTAGTATTTGCAGAATAAATAGATGAACAGTGTTATTAAATATTCATCAAAGAGCATCTGAAATATCAGTCGACTGTTATTTAAGAAAAATTCACTGAGAGGAGCCAGCTAGCCAAAGATAGACTCAATATTAGAAATATTATCTTTCATCATTTAATTTCTTGAGACTTAGAAACAGTAACTGTAAAAGAAGCTCTAGGCAATATTAATAAAAAACAATGAGTCTGAGGTCAGTTTTTAAACACTGTGGAAAGTGCACTTTGTGCACCTGAAGATGCCATTCATCTGCTAAATGCTGCTCCCTGAGACGGGCGACAGAGAACCGAGTGTTTATCTACTAGCTGTAGCTTTCATCTTTCCAGGCCTTTGGATGTTCTTGCTAACACATACCTCCGTCTAGCTTAGCTGTCTGTGTAACCTCAGCGGACAGCTCCACACATCGCTTATCCTCAGGGAGAGAACTGATACAGGTTATTTTCAGGTCCTGCATTGTACATTTCAGTTCTGTCTTCTCCTTTGGTAATCTTTTCTTTCCTCTATCCTTGCAGTGGGGTGTTGATCTACATACTGAACATGAAAAGTACCTGGTGAAGCACTGTGGCAACATACCAGTCTTTGTCATCAATTATCCATTAGCACTCAAGCCGTTCTACATGAGGGATAATGAAGATGGGCCTCAGCACACAGTAAGAAAAGACACTAAATAATCGGGGTTAGTCATCTCGGGGTCTGGGTTTTTCCGCTGACTTAATTTTATCCTTCGGCATACTTTCTTAAATTCATTACTTTACATCTCTTAAAATGATAAAGCTTCTCAAAGGCATCTCTAGATTTTCCTAATTTCTAAGACAGGTGTCCTTAGTTTAGCAGATGCAAATGTCGGTATGTAATATTTTATTTTATTTTACTTTTCATAACTGAGAGGAAGTCGCCTAGAACACTGTATAGCAAAACCAAGTCTGCTGTGGGGTTAAGTCCTGCATAGGAGGCTACGGAGGCGGCGGGGACTCTGCTGGGCAGTGGCAGGGAGAGCTGGCCCAGCAGAGCCCGAGGCTGTCAGAAAGAAACAGTGAGGGGAGGGCCCCCGAGGGGCTGGAAGAGGCCTGGGCAGCTCTCCTTCCTCCTGCCAGCTCTCTTCTGTCTCTTCTGTCTCTCCTCTCTCTTTCTTCCTCTGTCTCCTTCTCTGTCTCCCTGCCCTCTTTAGCCTTTTTTAATCTGCTCTTTTTGTCACCCCTAACTTCAGTTCCTTTATTCGTTTCTTCTGGTTTCCTTTTTTTGGTCTCTTTGCTCCTTTACAAAATTATCAGTATATGAAATAAGAATATATTTGACTCTTTAAATATGTACTGAATAGTTTTATAGTTAATATCATTAATTATAAAAGTCTATGATATAAATATTTTATGTTTATCTCAGAAATGCTTCAAAAACTAAACTTTGCCATTTGGTACTTTTCACTTGTCTTTAGATAAATACCAGTAGAAAAATTTAGATCAGGGCCTGCCAGTGAATAAAATGTCCCCGTCTTAGGGTATACAAGGTTATCTCTTCGAATATATTTCCTGTTTTCTCTTACAGTAATACTAAAACAGTAGTAGCCACTAATTAGTAGATTCCTATGAGGCAAGCATTACCATCTCATCTCTAAGTCCTGAAACAACCTTGCCAAGAAACCTAATCTTTCTCCCTAAAAATTTTAGTGATGCAAAGACATCAATTGCATTTCCCAAGGCTACAAAGGTAGTGACCGAGTTAGTATTCAAACCAGATTACCTCTGGCTCTGAAGTCTATGTTTGTTATTTATTTATTTATTCATTCTTTCATTCATTCATTCGAGAAGGGGAGGGGAGGGAGAAAGAGGAGAGAAACATCAGTGTGTGATACGTGAGAAAGACATCAATTGGTTGCCTCTCACACATGCTCCTACAGGGAGAGGGCCCACAACCCAGGCACGTGCCCTAACTGGGAATCAAACCGGCCACCTTTCACTTTGTGGGATGACACCCAACCAACTGAGCCACCCCAGTCAGGGCTGAAGTTTGTGTTCTTTTCCATCTGTCTCACAGCCTCAAAATCACAAATACCAAGTCACATTTCAGCCACTGATTTTACTTATTCCCACCTTTCACACAGCATTATCCAAATCTAATGAGCAACACAATTGATGTATGATTCCTATTTTTCTTTCCCTATTAAGCCCCTGGTATAATTGATTTTGAGAAATGAATTGACCAACAGCTTGACAGAAAAAAATGAGAGAGACTGGGGCATAGATTATTCAATCATAAATAATTCAATATGAAGCCTACATCACAAAACGGAGTTGGCTTTTTTATCATTCCACCCCATCCCACTCCCACCACCTCCCATCTTCCCACTACCCCACCCCCCACACATACCATGTAGTCTTCTTAGGTAATTTTCCAAGATTGAGCACTTTTCAGTGATTCCGTTTTGTACTTCTTAAATAACCAGCCTAAGGCTTTCATTCTCTGTAAAGACTGATCCCGAGTCACCCAGTCACTTTGAGTCTTCCTTTTCTGGATTTCAATAGCACTTAAAGAGTTAATAAAACTGGTTGATTTGTCTATTTTTTGTAGCCTCTGTGTGAGTTTTGCTTTCTTAAATGAAATTCTTCCCTTTTTCAGTTTGGCGAATTGAGTTTTTAATAACCACCATGGCATCTACAGCACATTCCTCCTTTTCTCGAACATGACTTCCACCCCTCTCACACCACTGAAGCAGCACTTTATAGAATCCGTAATAATTGTCGTGTTATTAAATCCAACCAACTTACTTCATCTCTCAGCATTCAGCACTATTTTTGACTTTCTTATTCTTAAAACTTTCTCCTACCTTGGCTTCTATGATGTCACATACTCCCAGTTTCCCTCCTTTCTCATTGGGTTATTCTTTCTTCGTCTCCTGTGCGCATTCTTCCTCTTCTACTAATCATGAGATGTTGGAATTCCTCAGGGCTCCACCCTAGTTCTTTTCTCTCCATGGGCGATTTCATCTGTACCCACAGTTTACTGTTTCTTTTCAGATAACTCAGAAATTTATATCACTAATCCAGACTTCTCTGAGCTCTGGACTCATGTCGCCATTTACGTATCTCAAAAGCGTCCCAAACTTAACACCCAAAACTGACCGCACGATGGCTCCTCTCCTCCCATCCTCCCACCAGGTTTGATCTTTCGGTATTCTCTGTTCATCTAATTGTACAGACCAGTAACTGAGTAATTTTTGAAATATTCATTTCTCTCACTTTCCATATTCAAGTTATTTTAAGTTCTGTCATTTTTATACTCCTAAATGTATCTCAAATCTATCCACTTCTCTTCATTTCCACTTTTACGTTTTTTGCATTAAGACTGCATCATCTCTTGCCTAGATTACTTCAGCAGCCTCCTGACTGGTCTTTCTGTATCTGTTCTTTCCTCCTCTGGGTTAGTTCCCCCCATTTCAGCATGAATCTTTAGAAAATGTAAATCTGATCATGTTATCTATCTCCTTAAAAACATTCAGTGGCCTCCCTCTGCTCTTAGGATAAAAGTCAAAATCTTTTACATGGCCTACAAGCCCAGCACAGACTGGCTGTTCCTGTCTCTCTTGCCCGATGTACTCCACTTCCCTTCACCCTCTCTGCTACATCCACACTGCCCTTCTTCCATGTCTTCAGACATACAGAGCTTTCTCTCACCACAGCACCTTTGTACATAGTGTTCCCTCAATCTACAAAAATCTTCTTCACCTAAGTAGTTTTACTTATTCTCCTGATCTCTACGCAGTCCTCATTTCCCCAGAGAAACCTTTCTTGACCTTCTCGACTGAGTCAGACACTCCTGTTAGACACCACAGTGGTACCATACACAGTTTTAATTTTACATTTATTTGTATGACAATGATTACTGACTCTTTCCTCTATGCCAAAGGACTTGAGAACATCTTTTTCACACATCAGTGTGTCCCTGGTGCCTAGCATAATTCCTGGTGCATAGCAGGCACCTCATATCTATTTGGCAATGGATAGGTGGTGATTGGATGGGTGGGTGAATCGGGCCCAGAAGTTTTAGATACACAATGGACAAGTAGCGAGTGAGCGACTTGGTTTGCTAAGGAAACTTCTGGGAAGCTAAAGAGCAGCTTTTACTCTAAATTTTTTAAGTGATAGCAACATGGCAGAAAGTCAAGTCCAGTGGTTTTATAGTTAGACACTCTTGGGTTTAAGTCCTAGCCTGTGTGTCATAAACTATGTGACCTTAGACCAACCATATAATTTCTTTGAGACTTAGTTCCCCAATCTGTAAAAATAAGGTGATAGTATTTTCTGGAGTTGTGAAGGTTAAATTAGGTAATATATGAAAAATACAGAGCATAGTGTTTGGGTTGGTAGGTAGCACAGTAAATAAATATGAAGCTCACTCTCCTTTCCTCCTAGATTTTGATAAAATCTTTACTGTGATAAAGCACAAGAATGTTAAAATATTTGTGTATGTCTTGCCACATCATAACATGCTCTTACATAAGATTCCTTAAGAATCAAGATTTCTCTCATAGACTGTGGTCACAAACATTTCTTAATCTTAGAAAGACCAGGAGGCCTTTATTATGACAAGTCTCTCTAGTGATGTCTCACAGCTTGAAACCTGAAGGCATTATAATGGGACTTTAGTATACTTTATAATTTATGCAGAACTATAACACATAGTTTCTCAGAGCTTAATTATTGAAGTACTCATTTAAACTATATACATTAAGCATAGATTATAACATTTATTCATTATCTACCTAGATTTCTTTTTTAAATTATTTTTATTTATTATGCTATTATAGTTGTTCCAATTTTCCCAGTTTGCTCCCCTCCACCCAGCACCCCCCACTCCCTCAGACCATCCCCACACTTTTCTTCATATCCCGGGGTCATGCGTGTAAGTTCTTTGGCTACTCCATTTCCTATACTGTGCTTTATATCCTCATGGCTATTCTGTAACTACCTATTTGCACTTCTTACTCCCCTCACCTCCTCACCCATTCTCCCACACCCCCGTCCCATCTGGCAACCATCAAAACACTCTCCATATCCATGATTCTGTCTCTGTTCTTGTGAGCTTAGTTTGTTTTTTAGATTCAGTTGTTGATAGGTATGTATTTATTGCCATTTTATTCATAGTTTTGGTCTTCTTTTTCTTAAATAAGTCCCTTTAACATTTCATATAAAAATGGCTTGGTGATGATGATCTCCTTTAGTTTTTTCTTGTCGGGAAAGCACTGGTATCTGCCTTTCAATTCTAAATGATAGTTTTGTTGGGTAGAGCAGTCTTGGCTATAGGTCCATGCCTTTCATGACTTTGAATATTTCTTGCCAATCCCTTCTAGCCTGCAAAGTTTCTTTTAGAAATCAGCTGACAGTCTTATGTGGATGCCCTGTAGGTAACTAACTGCTTTTCTCTTGCTGCATTTAAGATTCTCTCTTTATCTTTAACCTTTCGCATTTTAATTATGATGTGTCTTGGTGTGACCCTCTTTGTATCCATCTTGTTTGGGACTCTCTGTGCTTCTTGGACTTGCATGTCTATTTCCTTCACTAAATTAGTGAAGTTTTCTTTCATTATTTTTTCAAATAGATTTCCAATTTCTTGCCCTTTCTCTTCTCCTCCTGGCACACCTGTGATGCAAATGTTGGAACACTTGAAGTTGTCCCACAGGCTGCTTACACTATCCTTGTTTTTTTTTTAATTCTTTTTTCTTCTTCTTCTTCTGATTCGTTGTTTTTTGCTTCCTTATGTTCCAAATCATTGATTTGATTCTTAGCTTCATCCACTCTCCTGTTGTTTTCCTGTAAATTGTTCTTTATTTCAATTAACGTATCCTTCATTTCTGACTGGACCTTTTTTTATGCTTTAGAGGTCCTCACTAAGTTCCTTGAGCATCCTTGTAACCAGCGTTTTGAACTCTGCATCTGATAGATTGCATGTCTCCATTTTGTTTAGTTCTTATTCTGGAGTTTTGATCCATTCTTTTATTTGGGCCATGTTTCTTTGTCTCCTCATTTTGGCAAGACTCCTTATGTTTGTTTCTATGTACTGGTAGAGCTGCTATGACTCCCTGTCTTGGTAGTGTAGCCTGATGTAGTAGGTGTCCTGTAGGGTCCAGCGGCACAGCCTCCCCTATCACCCAGTCTGAGTACTCAAGGTGCACCCTTTGTGTGGGCAGAGTACACCTTCCTCTTGTAGTTGAGCTTTGGTTACTGTTGGCAGGTCAACGGGAGGGATTTACCCAAGCTAGTCATCTTCAAGGACTGTCTGTGACCACTGACCATCAACTTCCACCCTCTGTGGAGGATCAGCTGTGCAGGGGCAGGGTGGGGTGCTCTGATGTAGTCTATAGTTGTCCACTGGGTGTGCAGGCTCTGGGATTTCCCAGATGGTGCAGGCCAACATCAGCCCCCACCTGTATTCTGCCCTGGATGACCCTGCATGAGCTAGAAAGCAGCCTGAGATGTCTGCTACTTGTGCTGGGCTTGGAGATTCCCAGGCGATGCCAAGCTATGAATCTAGTCTGACTGCTACTAGTGCCAGGCCTGGGGCCACTTAACAAGAAGTATGGGAGCTAGAGGCTCACAGAAGTTAGCTGTTGCTTGTTTAAGAGGGAAGTTTAGGAAGTTGTGAAGCATGAGCCAAGACCAGCCGTTCATATGCAAAAGTCTCTGTTAACACCTTGGGTGGGATGGAAGTTGGGTGGGATAGAGTCTCAGGGGATCTCCAGGGCAGGGCAAACAATGTTAGCCAGGTTGGTGGAGTGTCCGATATGACACCAACCTCCCAGCTCTGTGGCTGGAGGTCTCAGAAAGGGACAGGGGCCTCTGCCAACCTTTCTGTCGGAGAGAAAACTGTCCCCCAGTTCTTGCCTTGATGCCAGACACTTCAGTTCCTCTCTGTATGCACTGGTGCCTTTCAAGCTGCTATACCGCAGTGCTGGAATTCAGAGGGAGTGAGTCTGAGTAACTGCGTGTGTGTTCTTTAAGGGGAACTGCTTGGGACTCCAGAGGTTTCTTCCACCAACTCAATCCCCGCTGGTTTTTGTAGCCAGAAGTTATGGGAACTTATCTTCCTGGCACTGGAACCCTGGGCTGGGGAGTCCTGGTGTGGGTCTGGGACTCCTTGCTCCTGAGAGATCTCTCCTGAACTTTTATCCACCACACATGAATATGGGACCAGCCCATTCCATGTCTTCACCCCTCCTCCAGTCTGGATGGATGTGGTTTCTTTAATTCCGTAGTTGTCAGGCTTCCATTCAACTCGATATCTGACGGTTCTGAGTATGGTTGTTCTATATTTTAGTTGTCATTTTGATGTAGTTGTGTGAGGAGGCAAGCCGTGTTTGCCTATGCTGCCATCTTCCGAACCTGCCTTCGGAGATCTAGATTTCTTTTCAACCCACTTATATAAAGTTCCTGCTTTCACCCCTAAGTGGTGAATGAAGGCTTTGGGCCAGATAACTAAATTTTGTGTTTCTTTTGTAGAGCTATAATAACAGGTTGTGGGTAGGGTTGGAAGAGTTCCTGCAGTGGATGTGATGTAAGCTAAAAAAATTACAACAGGTGTGTTTCACAGATGCCCTCTCTATGGAATCAAAAGAGAAGGGTAGGGAAATGTTTAACCGACACTTGTAAGTTTGGCCAGAGGTAATAAGTAGTAAAATGGTATCTTTTTACAGTTATAATTTCGTTTTCTTTCTTTCTCCCCCTGCCCTTTCCAAAACACACACACTCATACAGAGAAGGTATGCACTGTGTTACAGTGAAAAGTGCACTGGACTATGAAGTTAGTAGTGCTGAGTTTGAAATTCAGCCCTCTTACAGTTAGCTGGATGACTTAAGGCAAGTCTGTCCAATCTCTGAGCCACAATTTCTCCTTCCATGAAACCAGGGAATTAGATTACATGGCCTCCAAGGTACTAACCAGCTCTAAGATTCTCTGACTTCAGGTAGCCTAAGTTTTTCCTAAATAGGATATATAAGAACAACTTGTAAATTCCAAATATATTTGATAATTTGAAGGGAAGAGATCATGGACCTAAATAAAATGAATGCAAGCAAGCATGCAAAATACCATATGCCCCCGAGTCTGGGTCCCTGATTAAGTCTCCCCAAAGTAGATTGCAAATATTTAGCTAGAGAAATGGCTTCACAGAAAAGAATATCCATTCTTTCCAACTATGTGTGATTAGGAAGAAGTGACTGCCCAATGGTTCTGATGAGATTCCAAGAACACCAGATAATATTCTTTTTATTTTTATTTTTTCCTTTTTTATTATTATTTTTTATTGTATTTTCCATTACCATTTATTCATCTTATACCCTCTTTCATGTACACCTACTCCCCTCCCCCTCGCAATCACCACACTGTTCTCTGTGTCCATGAGTTCTTTCTTTCTTTTACTCTTTTTTTGCTCAATCCCTTAATCCCCCTAAATTACCCCCTAGAGCTGTTATCCTGCTCTCTATCCATGAGTCTGTCTCTATTCTGCTTATTAGTTCAGTTTGTTCATTAGATTCCACATATGAGTAAAATCATATGGTAATTTTTTTTTATCCTCACCCAAGGACATTTTTTCATTGCTTTTCAAGAAAGAGGGAGAGAGAAAGGAGGGAGAGAGAAACATTGATGTGAGAGAGAAACACCAATCTGTTGCCTCCTGAACACACCCGGACTGTGGATGACACACACCTGGACTAGGGATTGAACCTGCAACTCAGGCATGCACCCAGACTGGAATCAAACCCATAAGCTTTTGGTTATGGAACAGTGCTACAGCCAACTGAGCCACAGTGGCCACAGATCTTCTCTTTTTTTAAAATTGTCTCAGTATTACTTAACAAATCATGAAAATTTAAGCATTAGTGAGCATTCTGTAAAGTATATATTGCAAAGTCAACTTGGAAGGAAGAATACTTAGCCAGAGGGTATCTAACGAATTTCTCTAGGGTGGAGCTAGTTAATTGACCTGCATCAAAATAGCTTGAACCTCAAATCAGCAGAAATAGTGATGAAGGGAACTGCTAATTTTTCCTATATCTAGGATTAATGACTATTCTAGACCACAATGTCAAAGTTGAAAGTGTGCATTTCAGTCCATCTAAAGTGCTCCTGGACTAACCATTTTCCTAGCCAGATCCGTTTTCAGTCATTGCTACATGGAACCCATCTGCATCTTTACACTGTCACATGAAAGGTTCTCTTTTTTAGCTGTGTGCCTCCTTGTTTTCAGGGGCAAAATACAGTCTGTGTCAGCAGTTAGAGAGAAAGCTCATAAAGGCTGAAACCACAAACGTTTCCTTTGGTTTGTGGAACATTCTTCTTTTGATAATAGTATAAAATATTGCTCCCTTGTTGGTAGCAGTCTGTGAGATGTCTGTGAGAATAAGGAGGTGTTCAATTAGTGTTTTTCATCAGTATTTCAAAATAGTAAGATAGGTAGGAAGAAAGACATCAGAGGAAGGAAAATTAAACTTTTTTTCCTCTGTCTTTGAACTTAGCATGGAAAAAAAGGTAATGTATTAAATACCTTGTTCCTGTCTAGTCTGCTTGTTTTTTAATTCAGAGTCTGTTTTTTTAATTCAAGGTCTGAATTTTATTTTCAGTGCATTGATTGGAATCAAAGAGTAAGAGTCAAAAGGGAGTGTCATAAATAGAGACCAGGGCTTGTTCAGCTTGAATACCAACACAGACTATTTCTAGACAGCTTGCCGCTGCAGCTGTGTGGCTAAGGCAAAATCAAAGCTCATGCACAGTGGAGGAGATGGAACCAAAGTGGAATAAGTTTTGTTTAAGACTAGGCAAATTAGCAGAGTGTAGTAAAATTATTTTTAGCCTTCATTGTTATCTGTGTAGGAGAGTGAACAGACAGCAGAACTATAGTCCTTCTGTTACAGAACAGAAAAGAGTTTGTTCAACTGGCACTAGCAAAGCCTAACACTAGAGAATTGCAGTGGCAATAGTCAGTATTTGATTATGAATGGTGCTTTCCAAAAGAACGGGAAACTAATGCTCAAAAGCCTGAACTTCCCAGTGGCGTGTAGGTTACAGATTATACAGGGGAAAATCACAAGGCACAGTAGGTTAGGGGTCTGAGGTCATGCTGGGAGCTGATTGGTCAGAGGTAAGGGTATTGGATCATTTCTTCAGCCTTGAGGACAGCTCTGAGGTCTTTTCTGCCATCCCTCTGTCCTATCTTATGGGAAAGTAACCAGAAGATCATTCTACTTTAGGGTTCAGGAAGTAAACCATAACTTAGGTTAAGATATTATCTTTGGCCTTGGCGGGTAACTCAGTTGGTTACATCATCGTCCCATTACACCAAGGTTACAGGTTTGATCCCTGGTCAGGGCACTATGGGAATCAACCAGTGAATGCATAAATCAATGGAAGAACAGATTGATGTTTCTCTCTCTCTCTCTCTCTCTCTTTCTCTTCCTCTTCCTCTTCCCCACCTTTCCCCTCCCCATTTAAAAAAAAAAGAATGTTATCTTTAGCCTACCAGAGGTCCAGATACCTGATCGTTAGTCAGGTCCGGGCTACTGTCTTCTGTTGCCTCGGGGGTTGTTGATTGGGGTGGAAGGCAAGAGAGGAGGCTAGGCCTCTGAGGGTTGGAGAGAGGGAGAGATTTCTAGAGCCAGGATTCAAAGCTAAATTTAATCAAAGTCATAAGAACCCTCAGTTTCACTTCCGCTTATTTCAGGTCTCCCAAAGCTGCATAGGAACAATGGGGATTTTAGTTACGGAAGTGATTGAATGTGGGCAATTTTAAGAGGACATTTCACTATGCAGCCAGTGAATTCTCACTTTCCCTAATCCAGGGCATGATCCATCCTGACCCTTTAAGCAGCCTCAGACTCTAAGACCCACACTCCTGCCGGCACGTGAAGGCACATTGTAACCATGAGCTAACGTTCCAGACAGCTTGCTCATTCTCAGCCTGTCTGCACTCTGACCCCTCACCGCCCGTCACCTGGCCCACCCAACCAAGTTTTTCTCATTCTTCTCAAGTTAGTTGCGTGACTCCCTGTAAATTTTACATTTTTGTGCACTGTATGTCATAGTTTGTATTATATCTGGATGTCCCTTTTACCTTCTCTAGAACCCTGGAAAAACAAGTAGTTTCTGTAGAAATTAACCCAGTAATTACCAGGGGGGAGACACAAGACAGGGTAATCTTACCTGGAATGGAAATTGAGGGGATTGTTCTAGTGATCTTTAGGGAATGCAGTACTTTTTATATCAGAAGAAAGTATGGGTCTGTGTATACCCAATGTCGATGTCTTTATTTATAGTCGAAAATACTATATTCTAGCTTCTCAGAAAGTATGCAGAATCTTTGGATAGATTAGAAGGTATCACTATTTTTTTTTAAAAAAAGGAAACATAAGAACTTGACATGGTTGAAGGGAAACTAAACCCTAAAGTAAAAGAGAAGAAGGTTATGTGGGGGAAGAGAAGAGAATGAAGCTTTTGAGGGCCTTGCTTCACAAAGAGATAAATTTGTCCTTTATAAAAAAGAAATAGTACCCTTTGGTCATGGAATATTTATGAGGCATTGTAAAGGAATGTCTTACTCAAAAGAAACAGATCTCTTAAGAGGAGAAGCAATTTATTTACTCTATAGATCAAGAAAACATACAGGAAATTCAGCTACCTGAGAAAGTGAATTTTCAAACCATTTAGATAAACAAAGGACATAGATAACATGTGTTCTTTCTTCATGTTACATAATTAATAGTGATGTGGGACTTTATCTAGATGTCTTCTAAAATGTTTATCCAACTAAAATAGACTGTTTGGGTAAGAAGTTCTTTTCTACTGATAAGCACCTCTCCCAGAGTACAGAGGAGGAAACTAGGGGGATTACTAGGACCCTAATTAACAGTGAGGAATTGGTGAAAGAGTGAAGTGGAGGAAGAGTCAAGATAGGTGGGGGGGGGAGAACAACGTGGTGAGCTGTTCTATGATACATCAGCAATATTCAACCTTTTTCATCCCATGGCACATAAAAACTAACTACTAAAATTTTATAGCACACCAAAAAGTATATTTTTTGCTGATCTGACAGAAAAATAGGTATAATTTTGATTCATTCACACTGGATGGTTATTATTGTGTTAGCTGTTGTCATTTTTTTATTTGACAGTCTAAGGGAAGAAAGGTCAGTGCCCCTGACTGAGTGGTCAGGTATTGTATGTTTTAACAATTCTTGCAGCACACCTATTGAAAATTGCTGTGATACGTAAATAGTTGCCACTTGCTGCTCCCTTGGGGAATTATACTGCCTGCCCCATTGACATGAGCTTAGCAACTTGCATGTGACTTGCTTTGGCCAAAGACTTTTAAGCAAACATGACCTACATACCTTACTTCTGGACAAATGCCTTTTTTTTTTCCATCTGACACAAGATCCGCAATACCTCAGAAAGCAGCTTTTTAATCAGCTTCAAGCCAGGACATGTGGTGTAACTTTTTCAAAACCAATTCATTGTTGTAAAGCAGTGGTTCCCAGTCAGGGATTATATTGTCCTCCCCCTCACCCCCATCCAGAAAACAGTTTTGGTTGTCACAGCTAGGGGAGTGTACCTGACACCTGTGGACAGAGGCCATGTATGCTGCGAAATAGTTCACAAGGCACAGGACAGGCCCTCTAAACCAAAGAATTATCTGTCCAAAAATGTCACTAACTGCTAAGAGTGAGAAAACCCTGTTGTAAGCTTTTGTTTATTAATATAGCATAAATAAACCTATCCTGACTAATATAGCAACTACCTCATTAATTTCATAATAGTCAATGTGGAAATAGTTGGATTTAACCAGTTAGGTACCTTAGTTATTAGGAAGACAAATTTGAAAGAAATCCAGAAAACAAAATGTAGATATCATACTATGGCATGTGATTTTGAAGGTGACTCAAAAGGCTCAGAAGTTTCCAGCTCCACAGCTATTACTGTGCAGTTGCAAATATTCCAGATAAACAAAAACCAGAGACAAAAATAAAAAATCAATATGGTTGCATGTTGAATTTTCCAGTGAACTCAAATATTAAAATAAAGGAGTTTTGTAATCAAAGATAAATATGTCTTTTACAGTCCTCTAAAAATAGCATTAAAAAAGTTAAGTTCCAAAGTTAACATAACTTGGACCTGCAAACACGGCTAACATCCCAAGAGGCTTTTTGCTTGTCTTAGTTGTATTAGAAACAAGACCAAGCAAGAAATGGATCTCTTATTTGATTCTTATGAACTAGTAGAGAAAGCAGAACATCTCATCAAGGGTAGCCTCAGCCCCTCACGACTAGCCCCCAGCCTCAGCTGGAGTACCTGCTTCCTGTTCTTCCATGGTAGTTGACTCTCCAGCACCTTTGTTTGAGGCAGTGGACCTCTTCAGCTCTGCCTCCGAAAGCTTTGCATGTATGTGAAGCATCAGAAGCAGTTACTACCTTCCATAGTGTCTTGGAATCGCCCCAACTTTGAAAGCTTGGAAATAAATGATAGATTTTAGATATACCTATCCCTTCTTAGCATTCAGAGCTACACAAAGATAGAATGCTACATTTCAGAGGCAGTGATTTCCAGGCTTTAAATATTTTCAGGCAAAGGGCAGTGAGCCACTTGGTTGTCTGTTCTCTTCTAACCCTGATCCCCTATAACTCTAAGTTAAAAACTCTGGATTAAAGTTAAGAACAAATATTTTAGCCCTGACTGGTGTGGCTTAGTCAGTTGGGCATTGTCCCTCAAAGCAAAAGGTCACTGGTTCAAATCCTGGTCAGGGCATATGCCCAGGTTGTGGCTTTGGTCCCCATTTGGGATGTGCGGGAGAGGCAACTGATTGATGTTTCTCTCTCACATTGATGTTTCTCTCCCTCTCTTTCCCTTTCCCTTCCCCTCTCTCTAAAAATAAATAAATAAATAAAATCCTTTTCTTTTTTAAGAAATATTTGTGTTTCTAGTATGTTTTAGCCATATCTAGATAGAAGATGCTACGAAATAAAGAAGCCAGTCCGTCTGTAGCCATAAAAACTTCCCTGAACCTCCTCTTTTCTCTGAGAATAGAAAGGGTAACTGCAGGGTCATGATTGGAGTCCAGCTCATACCCTCATCACATTAGTAAAACTCTCTCATCTACCTATCCAAAGCTGTTTCTTTCATTACCTACGATCATGTCTGAATCACCAAATCTGCATTCTAAAACACCTGCCTGTTCATTGTAGGCCCACCAAGTTCATAGAAGAATTACTAAGATGTGGTCAACAAGCCATGGTAGCAAGACAAAGACCTGCTCTACACTTTCTCCTCACCAATTTATCAAGCAAGTGGTAGGAGATTTAGTAAAAGTAGGAACCATTAGTGAATTTCTGTTCTCACTCACCCTGATTGAGCTAAGTGATGAAAATCATGTCTAACGTTTTCCCTTTTAATGACAGTAATGAGAATGAGGTATATAGCACTTGGAGTACATTCTTGAATTATAATATTCTTTATTAATTTCAGTTATTTATAAAGTATAACTCAAAAGTTCTGAAATCAAAACAAAGGAATGGCAATAGTAAAGTAAGGCAAAATCTAAGAAAAGAGCTTATAATCTAATGTGGCATTTAAAACTTAAAATGTGTTTTACGGATTCCTAATTTTTTATTTGTTGCATTAAATCTCTCTTAGTTTTGTGCCTTCATATTTTTGGTCTTAAAAATGTCTACCTGCCCCCTACAAAAGAATTGTCAAGTCACAAGATAATAGAGATAGCAAATAAACAGTCTTAAAAATAAAGTATTACTAGTAATTAAAAAAATACAAAGTAAATTATCAAGTTATCATTTTTCCTTTTAAAAGTTTTTTGTCATTTTTTTATTACAAAAGTATAACACCTTTATTATAGAAAATAAGGAAATACAAATAAAAGATGTCACAGCGGCAAATAACACCTCATGATACATTCTTTTTCTAGTCATGTCTAAAATTTATCCGAGTCTCCTGTTGAGGTACATAAGAATTTCTTGTTGTTATAAGTAATGCTACATAAACTTCCTGGATGTTAATCTTATTTTTGTGTATCTGAGTTTTGTTAGGACTAGTTCCTAGAACTGCTATTGCTGAGTCAAAGCGTATTGCATTTTTAAGGCTTTTGATTATTTTTTGCCAAATTGCTGACCAGAAGGTTTTTATCAAATGTATGAGAGTACTGATTTATTCATTCTCTAACCCATATTGTTTATGTTGTTATCTTCATCATCTTAATAACTCCAAAATGATAGCATATTATATTAATTTGTACTTCTTTGATTAATAATCAGAACAAATTTTACCTGTCTCAACAAAATACTACAAAAATAAAAATCTTCATTGCTACATTATTTATAAGAGAAAACAACCATACCTATACCCTTAAGTAAAATATTCAACAAAAGGAAGCAGTTAAGACTATGATACTCCTAAACAATAAACCGTTCAGCTGTTAAAACATTAAGTGTACAAAGTACTTTAACTAACAGGAAAAATATTCTATATTACTAAGATGTTAGAATGGTAAATTTTTATATATAATTCTATGATACTCTTTAAATGTATAAGGAAAAAAACCTGAAAGGAAATATGCCAAAATGTAATTGCTTCTGCATGGTGGTAATTGGTTTTTAATATTTCATAATTTTTAATGTTTTTTTTTAAGATTTTATGTATTTATTTTTTAGAGAAAGGGGAAGGGAGAAAGAAAGAAAGAAAGGGAGAGAAACATTGATGTGAGAGAGAAACATCAATAGGCTGCCTCTCGCACGCGCCCCAACTGGGGATCAGGCCTGCAACCCAGGCATGTTCCCTGACCGAGAATCAAACAAGCAACCTTTCATTTTGCGGGGACGACACCCAGCCAACTGCTCCATGCTAACCAGGGCCATAATTTTTAATATTTTCCATGTTTTTTATAATTAACATTTATATCACATTTGTGAAGAAAATACATTTGAGGGAAACTGCCCAACTGCAATTTGTGTAGCATGTATGCTAAAGATAATATTAAACATTTGATATTGCAACAGGGAACATGAACAGAACATAAGTAAAATTCTGGTAAGCAGTTTAATCATCCAGTTGTCAAACTGTTAAAAGTTTCACATGCTTGAGAATCTGACAGTTGTTGAATCCCCTGAAAATATAATGTGTATTTTTTTCTTCCTTTTTAGGTTGCAGCTGTTGATCTTCTGGTTCCTGGAGTTGGAGAGCTCTTTGGAGGAAGCCTCAGAGAGGAACGGTACCATTTCTTAGAGCAGCGATTGGCCAGGTATTGGTCAGACCTAAAAGAAACAAAATTCAGAAATTGGGGATAGAGTACTCAAAGGCAGTCATGACAAAGTAACAGAGAATAGTTCATGGGCCGCAACAGCTGACAGACCTGAAACTCAGATTCTAAGTGGCTGGAACAAGTTGTTACTTGACCTTTCTCAGCTTCCCTTTCTTAAAAAATGAAACTGTTATATGAAACAAGGCCAAAATAAAACTCGTCCACTATTTGTATGTCTCTCTTCTATGGAAATGGCTTTTTAAAAAGTTAATGATGTAAGGGGAAGGGACATTTTCCCCTTAAAGTTTGTCCTTCATTTTTATTTTTCTCTTCTCTATGTTCTCTTTTATTTACTCTAAATTGTGACTCTTATAGCGACATAAAGATAGACTCAGAACCAGGGAAAGGATAAAGATGGAAAAAGAAAGATACTAAAAATATCTGCTAAGCTCACATTTAGAATAAGCAGTTTTCCCTTCCTCGGGTTTTCTACATTGTGTAAGGGCCTTGATTTAGCTATTTGAACAACTTATTTTAACTTACTGTTTGAGATCTGGGAAATGAGTCCGTAAACACACAGAAAATGTTTTGGAGAAGAGTAGTAGGGAGTCATGTTTCTAATTGAACTACCACTCCTATATATTCATGGTCTGCCAACACACCACAATGACTTCCTAAACTAACCAGGGTTATAAACCTCTGTTTTCCATGGCTTCCACTTTTGCTGTGCCGGACTTTAAAAATAAAAAAAAATTTTTAAAAATTAAAAGGCTTTCCTATGTTGAAGGCATAATCCTTCTCTCCAGATAATACTGGGTTTCATAGTAACCTGGAAAAGCCATAAATGTGTGGAAATATCCTGCTAAATTAGCCATTTGTAAGGCCTTCTTTTCCTAATGGAGAAATGCTTTAAAAGTTGATGTTTTCTAAGGTCCAGACCTATAAATCTGTTGGGTAACTTGGTTTTGTAATCCTAATTATTTGGACTGCTCTATTTGGTTGGGGTCCAGAAGAAAGGGGATAAATATATTCTGGGAGGACTCTTTTTTTATCAGAGTACTAACTCCTTACTATAACCATCATGTTATAAAGTCCTGGGAAAATTGTAGAATTGAAGTAAAGGTCAAACTCCTTAGATGGAAAGAATTTAAAGATTCTCTGGGTTGTTTTTTTTTTTTAAGCACAATAAAAATCACACATGGCAAGAAACTTCATCTGTTGAAAGATTAATTGGCCTGTTTTCTTTGCTCGCTTCCTTCCTTCAGGAAACCTTTCCTCATGACATTAAATGTTTTCCTAATATCTGATAATATCCAAATTTACCTTTCCTAATGAAATGGATATGTGTTTTCCTCTCTCACAGATCTGTGACTTCTGTTTATGTGTTCTGTATATTTGTATATTTGAGTTTTTCATCATCCTGATCCCTTCAGATATACTGTGGTCTCAAACACTTTTTTAAAGAACTAAAATTAATTTTAATGAATACTAAGATCTTAAGACTTTAACACTTAATTGGCAAAAACCAACTAGCCTCATATTATGAAAGTAGCCTCATGTTAGGAAAGTAGCCTCAGAATCTGTTTTATTAG
This sequence comes from Mormoops blainvillei, assembly GCA_004026545.1. Lineage (NCBI taxonomy): Eukaryota > Metazoa > Chordata > Mammalia > Chiroptera > Mormoopidae > Mormoops > Mormoops blainvillei. The sequence goes on along the minus strand of PVJD01001537.1, from coordinate 22,242 downwards.
TTTAATGTATAGAATGGCAGCTGTCTCTCTGTGTCCCTTGTTTGTGTGTGCCACCCAAAAACCTTAGTAGCAGGAATAGTGCTTTTCTTTTGTCACAGGACAATACACTCATGTCAAATGAACTCCTCCTCTTGGGCCCTGGACCATACTTTCTTTCTATAGCATTTATTGACTGTACCACTTATTTGGTAATACCTGGAACTATTGTTTAACTAACCTTTCTTACCATATAGCAAAGGTTCAGCACCTCAACTAGATTGCATGATATTTGAGAGCACAAGTTTTAATGTGTACTTCTCTGTAACAAGCATACAACCCAGAACAAATGTTTTGTGGTTAGTATATTTATCTTACTGACATTCTCTGAAAGAATTTTTTTGTGTTCCTTTGACAGCTCAGGACTGACGGAAGCCTACCAATGGTAAGAATGAGGCCTCTGATGATCATTGTTCTAGCTGTTGGTCTGAGCGTTACACGGTTTTGCTTGTTATCCCAAGGCACTATGAAAGTGTTAAAAACAAATGCAGTCTCACAAGATTGCTCATTCCTTTTGAGTCCTTGAAAAGTAGTAATAATAGTGGCTGCTATTTATTTATTACTTATTGTGTGCTAGATAACTGTTAAAATGTTAATGTATATTAATCTCATGTAACCAGCATAACACCCTGTGAGCTAGGTGCTATTGTTATTATTCCCTTTTATTACCTGTCCACACCTGTGACCTAGAGATGTTAACTAACTTAACTAACACACAGTTAGAAGCACAGAGCTGGGACTTTGTTCCTAACCATTATGCTTTGGTTTCTCTGTGTGCAAATTTAGGGGCTTGAACTGAGTGATCTTCAACCAACCGTAGAAATCTAAGCTGCTCAGGGAGGATCACCTGTCTGCGTTCATACATTTACTTCTCCAAAGTTATTCTGGTTTTCTTTTCTCAGACTCTTTTCTCAAGTAATTTTCAATACTTTTCAGTATATGAAAATTTTAATTTATATTTCTGTAATAGCACTCCTTTAGGATCTTGGTTTAATAATATCAACAATATTATTAATTCTTCACCTGTCCTCAAGAGAAGGAAGGGTCAAATTACACACTCACTTTTTGGTAATAAAGGAACCAGATTTCAGAAGCCTAAAATTGGGTTCAGGTATTGGGCCTTGAATATCTTTGTGTTTTTGTTTGTTTTTTTCACCAGTAATGATTTTAGGCATATTTAATCTCTCTTGAGTCTTGGATTTCTTGGCTAAAAAATGGAACGATCATATCTACTTCACAGGGTTATTGCAAGGATGAAATGAAATGATACTGGTTAACTATGCATATACAGTAGAAGCTCATAATGCTAGTTCCTTCCCCCTTTTCCTTCCTTTGATCTGAATTTTGCTATTAAGCTGATGAGCCTGATTGATCAAGCTTATGCCTTTTACCTCAGTTTCTGTCTACAAGATAATGTCCATAGCACGTAAAAACTAGCTAAATGCACATTTTCATTTTTGGTTAAATAAATTTATGCCTTTTCTGGTCTTTATCAATCATTTCAGTACTATTCTTTTTACAACTGAAGTTTTCAAACTGTTAAGATCTCCAAATATTCATTATTTGAACCTTCTTCCTTTTAAATGGTTATCATAGTATTTGAAGGTAGAGGGGGCTTTAAAAATCTTCATGTCTGTGACCTCTGCTAGTGTTCCACTCACTGTGAGTGGCCACCCCAGGTGTCTAGGAATTTACTCACTTCCTATTTCTACATGCCATATGCAAATAAAATTTGTAACTAGTTCCACAAATTTTGTACCAGCTCTTCTAAAATCTGGCTGCCCTAGAATCAATTTAACAAAAATCCATCGAATATATATTCATTAGAGAACTTGTTTCTTAGAAATGGATTTTTCCATCTATTAAAGCAAAGGCAAGAAAAATGCTGAATTTAGTTTCTAGACATTTATATCAGTGTTTTGACAATGATGTATGAGAAATTTAGAACCACCTAAGCCATTGCTGTATTTCTGGCTGGGAGCTCAGACCCTGCAGGTGCTTGTGGCACGTGGTTTGACATGCCCTTTATCTCATTTTCTCTGTAAATCAAAGTATACCCTGCCCCCCACCTTATGAACTTAAAGTTAATTCAGCTACCAAACATTTCAATTATTCAAGACTGTGTTCCATCCGTTATTCTTAACAGTTCTTACTCATCTGAAGTTTTATGCTAGACACTCCTGTTTACAGATCTGTCACTTGGTTCTAACTCATCTAGTTGCAATTCATCTTTTATTTTAAAAAGATAAGTACTAAATCTTAACCATGTAAAATACCAAAATGTGTATCTATTATTGTTAACAGTGGGGAAATAGGTGATAGTCCTTATCCTAGAGTTGCCAAATGACTGTCATCAGCCATGGCACTGAAGTTCAATTCTGGAACTGATTTTATAAATCATTCAAGAAGCTATAAACTTATTTTAATCAATATTATATAACTTGAGAATTCTCCCATCAAATGACATAAAAGTATTTATAGAATATTTCTCCTTCTCTTCTTTCCTAAAATAACTTTATTCCAGGCTGGTGTATTGAAATCTGAGTTTGAATCTTAGCTGTTTCATTTTCTGTCCATTTCTAGCCATCTTAAGTGGGAATAGAATGTCCATGGATGGGCTTCAGGGGCTGTCTAGCCTTCCCGAAAAATGGCTCTGGGCACCTTCCACTAGGCTTAAAGCAGGGAACTGGGAGTTTCTCCTCGCTCCAGCACTCAAGAGTATATTTTTGTATCTTCAAACAGTAAATCTTCATATAGTAAGCATCTACTCCAGAGCAGGCACTGGAGATAAAAGGTTGAATAAAATGCAGCTCCTGCCCTTGATGTAGCTTATAATCTAATCTATATATCATTTTATAATTTATCAGGCAAAACTCCTCAGTCTCTTCAGTGTATCAAACACTATGATTTTGGTAAAAAAAAAAAAAGCAACATTATTAATATACTAAGAAATAAGAAAGGAATATATTTTGAAGAAAATTAGTAGCCTCATGAGGCAGGTTTTCAGTATGTAATTAAATAAAAGAAAAAGGATCAAGTAACCAAAGTTCACGAATGAATGACAGGATTTGCCACTGTTTGGGTAAGACAGATCACTTTAACTTCTCTGTGTCCTTCCTCCTTCTGTGGAGGGAAAAGACTGGTCTACCACAACAATGTGATTGACAACAAATGATTACAAAATACTTTAAAATATAAATTCTACTATAAAGCTGACCCTGTACAGCATTTATAGGTGATGATTCTCTCTTTTTCAAAATCAGGTACCTGGACCTCCGTCGATTTGGATCTGTGCCACATGGAGGTTTTGGGATGGGATTTGAACGGTATCTGCAGTGCATCTTGGGAATTGACAATATCAAAGATGTCATCCCTTTTCCAAGATTTTCTCATTCATGTCTTTTATAGATGGAAGACTGGTTAAGGAAAATTACCCAAGCCAGAGGTACTGCACGTGAATGTGCATACAGGAGAATGCATGTTTGGATTTTAGAAATACAGAAACCTTCAAAATGTACTTGTCATACCACGGCATATAACATAGGAAAAATAAAAGTGATCATGATTTTCTTATAAAGTTGAGGGCATTTCATGGAAAGATGAACTCTCTCAAGAAGAGGTAATCATAGCAGGTAGAATCTCAAATCCATTACGTCAATTAATAAATGAAGAAATTGAATAAGATGGCTTCAAAGGTCCTTTCAGACTTTAAGAGAGGATGAGATCATGTATTTTACTTTGTCTTTAATGATTAGATCACTATCTTGTGTGACCTTTGAGAAACAATTAGTAATTAAAAATAAAAAGTTGGTGGATCTTTTCTTTCTTAACATTTAACCTATGACAAATGCCCATCTTATTCTCTGTTCTTTACTAAACATTATAGAAGAAAATACTCCTTCTTTGGGTCTTAAGTTAATAAACTTGCTATTCTGAATTGAAATCTTCTTTCATCAGACTTGGTGAAAAAAATCACATTTAATAACTATTGATCCTCAGTAAAATGGGTATAGAAGGAAAATACCAATATAATAAAAACCAGATATGACAAATCCTCAGCTAATATTATACTTAGTAGTTGAAAACTGAAAGCTTTTCCTCTGATGTCAAGGAACCACTGATATTCAACATGTCCTGGAAGCCCTGGCCACAGCAGTCAGGCAGAAGAAAAAAATAAGAAGTATTCAAATAGCAAATGAAGAAGTAAAACTGTCACTATTTGCAGATGACATGACTCTATATATCAAAAACCCTAAAGACTCCACCAAAAGACTTAGGAACAACAAACAAATACAGTAAAGTTGCAGGATACAAAATCAGTGCACAAAAATCCATTGCTTCCCTATACAAGGTCTGTCTGGAAAAAGCCCAACCTTTGTTAGTATAAGGAGAACAATTAGCACAACATCGATGTAACCTGGCAGCCAAAGAGAGTGGACTGGAATGTGCGTGTGTGAACAATGACAACTTCACTGCACTAGTCAGTGGGAGCAGAAGGTACTGTTGAGTTGGCATGCGTATCGTGTGGCATCTGTATTCAAAATGACTGAATAAGTAGAGCAATGAATCTGCATGAAATTTTGTGTTAAGCTTGAACATTCCTCTGTAGAAACTATTGGGGTAATTCAGAAGGCTGCAGCTATGGGCACCTGGTGATTGGCAGCTTCATCACAGTAACACACCCACTCACACATCACGTCTCGTGCAGAGTTTTTTGGTGAACATCAAATCACAGAGATGACTCACCTCCTCTACACCCCAGATTTGACACCCTGCGACTTCTGGCTTTTCCCAAAACTAAAATCACTTTTGAAAGGGAAGGCATTTCGGGCCAAACACAATGGGGCAGCTGATGGCAACTGGGAGAACTATGTGAGGTCCCAAAGTGCCTACTTTGAAGGAGTTGAATGTACCATTGCCCTGTGTACAATGTTTCTTGTATCGTATCTTCTTCAGTAAATCTCTCTCTTTTTCACATGTGACTGGATACTTTCTGGACAGACCTTGTATACTAACAATGAAATATCAGAAAAAGAAATAAAGAAAATAGTCCCACTTATGATTGCAACAAAGAGGATAAAAATACCTAGGAATAAACTTAACAAAGGAAGAGAAGGACCTATACACTGAAAACTACAAGACACTGTTGAAAGAAATTGAAGAAGACTCAAAGAAATGGAAAATGCGTTCATGGATTGAAAGAATTCACATAGTTAAAATGGCCATATTACCTAAAGCAATATACACATTTAATGCAATACCCGTTAATATCTCCATGGCATTTTTCAAATCAATAAAACAAACAATCCTCAAATTTATGTGGAACCACAAAGGACCTCAAGTAACCAAAGCAATCCTGAGAAAAACAAGCAAAGCCAGAGGTATCACACCCTGGCTTTAAATTACACTACAAAGATAAAATAATCAAAATAGTATGGGATTGGCAGAAAAATAGACACACAGAATTGAGAGCCCAGAAATAAACCCACACATAATGTGGGCAAGTAATTTTCCTCAGAGGATCTAAAAACACAATAGAGAAAGGAATGCCTCTTCAACAAATGGTGCTGGGAAAATTGGAAAACCACATCCAAACGAATGAAACTAGACTGCTATCTGATGCTGTACACAAAAATTAATTCGAAATGGATTAAAGACTTGAATATAAGACCTAAAACAATAAAATAAAAAGAAAATATAGGTGCTAAACTTATGGACCTTGGTCTCAGAGGGGTTTTTGTGAACTTGACCCCAAATGCAAAGGAAGCAAAAGCAAAAATAAGTGAGTGGGACTACATCAAACTAAAAAGTTTCTGCATAGCAAAAGGAACCATCAACAAAACAGAAAGGCAGCCAACCCAATGTGTGCAAACGCTATCTCTGATAAGGGGCTAATATCCAAAATATATTTAAAAACTCAGATAACTACAGCAAAAAACAATCCAATTAAAAATGGGCAAAGGACCCACACAGACACGTTTCCCAAGAAGACACACAGATGGCCAACAGATACATGAAAAGACTCTCAACTTCACTAGCTATAAAGGAAATGCAAATCAAAATCACAATGGTATACCACCTCACACCTGTTAGAATGACTATTATCAATAAGACAGGAAGTAACAAATGTTGGAAAGGATGTGGAGAAAAGGGAATGTAAATTGTTGCAGCCTCTATGGAAAACAGTATGGAGATATCTCAAAAAATCAAGAATGGAGCTACCATATGACCCCAGCAATCCCTCTTCTGGGTATCTAACCAAAGAATTAGAAAATATGTATTCATAAAGATATATGTAACCCTGTGTTCACTGTGGCATTATTCATGGCAGCCAAGGCATGGAAACAACATAATTATTCACTGACAGATGATTCGGTATATATACAATGGAATACTACTCAGCCATAAGAAAAGATGAAATACTGCCATTTGCAACAACATGGATGGATCTTGAGAATATCATGCTAAGTGAAATCAGATGGAAATGGACAAGAACCATATGATTTCACTCATATGTGGTATGTAAAACAGCAACAAATGAACAAACAAAACAAGTTCATAGACACAGAGTATGATGGTTACCAAAGGAGAGCATGGGTGGGGGAGGATGAAGAAAGTAAAGAGGGTCAAATACATAGTGACAGAAGACTGGATTTTGGATGGTGAGCACACAATGGAAAGTACAGATGATTTATTATAAAATTGTACACTTGAAAGTTATATAATGTTATTAACCAATATTGCCCCAATAAATTTAATTTTAAAAACTGATTTTAATAGCTAATGAGGTGTATTAATGATTTAAAGTGTTGCATTGTGATTTTTTAGATGTATATAACTTCTCTAATAATCAGTAAAATAAATTTTTGATTTCTATGAAAGAAAAGAGTAGTTATGTTTTAAAATTCCATTTGTCCTTTTCCCAGAGAAATTTGACAAAAAGTTATTTTCAGTCCAAGATGAGGATACAAATATAGCTAAACATAAAGGGTAGGTATAATAATTTGGGAGTCAAAAGCAATGATGTCTAATAGAGTGAGAAGATTGCCGATTTAGGAGTTTCTGACCTGACAGCTCTAGCACTTTGCATGTATGATTTTGGACAAACTACTTACTGTGTAATGAGCTCATACATCATTTTTCTCGGAGTTGGTATAATAATCACATGAAAGTGTATAACACTGAAAGACCACACAATTTTTTAACTCTGCTTTTAGTCTTCATTGAGTTACATATATAGAGACTTACAGCAGATTGTATATTCAGTAGAATTTGTATTATCAAATAATTGTAAAAAGTCATGGCTGTCCAAATAATCAACTTTCTAAGTCTCATTAGATGTCTTGTCTTAGGTTATTTATTAATGAGTTTGTTTATGTACTTTATTTTAACCTAACTCAAAATCAGACAGCTAAAATGAAGTAGAGACTCTTAGAGATGGAAGTCATGGAAGTCACTGAGAGGTTGTCCAGGTCAAACTTCTGCCTAATGCAGAGATATCCTGTGTACCTGGGCAACACCTGTTGGCGAAGAGCTTAATACCCCACAAAACAGCTCATTTCATTTCTGAATGTCTCTAATTGGTGGCTTTTACTGAGCTACAATTTATTTCCCTAGAACTTTATTCCCTTGGACTTAGCAAGTTTAGGACAGAATAAAAGAGATAATTAGGGCCCGAGCTCAGTTAGTTGGAGCATCATCCTATGCATCAAATGTAGTGGGTTCAATTTCCGGTCAGGACACATAACTAGGTTGTGGAGTTCAGTCCCCAGTCAAGGCACGTATGGGAGTCAACCAACTGATGTTTCTTTCTCTCCCCTTCCCTCTCTCTCTCTAAAATCAATAAGCACATCTTCAGGTGATTTTTTAAAAAGTGATAATTAGGGCTTCCATAAGGTTTACTTCAACCATGGGTTAGAGAGAGAAATTTATAGGACGTGTGCTATAAAATATAAAGAACAGGTCAAACATAAATAAGCTTGCTAGAGAAGGCATCTCTGAAAAGCTGACATTTAACCTTAGACCTAGAAGATAAAATATAAAAAAAAACATCATTTTAAAGTATTTGCAACATCAGCCAATGTTAATTTGACATTCGAGTCTTGATATTGTACTGATTTTTGTGGAGCAAGAATCAACAAACATTCACAAGCCCAAAACCTGGATATACTAATAGTTTCCGAGGCTGTCAGGAATCATACCTCCAGTGATTTTTGAGGAACCATGTTGACAGGGCATCAAAAAGAAGTGATAGAGACCCTGGCTGAGTAGTTTGGTTGTTTAGAGTGTCATCCCAATACACCAAGGTTGCAGGTTCAATCCCGAGTCAGGACACATACAAGAATCAACCAGTGAATGCATAAATAAGTGGAACAACAAATCGATGTCTCCCTCCTTCCCCCTTCCTATTCCTGTCTCTTAAAAAAATCAATAATGAGGAAAAGTGATGGAAAGAATAATGAATTAGAGAAACTCAAATCCCAGGTTCTGGTCTCAGTGCCACCATTAATTTAGCTGTGGAGCATTAGGCAAGTAAGGTCATCTTGTGGCCTCCAGTTATTTTTAAACTTTCATACTTGTTTATTCTTTTCCTTCACAATTGATCACACAATGAGTATCTGGTTGAAGCCAAACACTTGCCGCTTATGATAAGCTTACTCATTTTCACCTTTGGCTCAGTACTAGTACTACTACTTTCCTCCTCCCCCTCCTCTTCCTCCTCCTCCTCCTCTTTCTCCTCCCCTTCCCACTCCTGCTCCCCCTCCCACTCCTGCTCCCCCTCCTCTACTACCTCCTCCTACCAATAATTGAACAAAAGCCATCATTGGTATCAGACAAAGATGATGAAAATACCAAAACAAAGTGTTGCTTGTAGGCAGCATCAATAGCAAGAAACTTTAAAATGTCCGTTTGTCAGCTGATACATGAACATCCAAATTCTACATACAAACAGCATTGTATAATTCTATGTATAATGAATGAAAGTATGGATTTAATAGTTAAGGACCACCTATACTATTACATAATAATCAACCAACCTATCTTTCTTTCTTTCCTTTCTTTCCTTTCTTTTCTTTCCTTTCTTTCTTCTCTTTCTTTCTATCTTCACCTGAGGATATGTTTATTTATTTTACAGAGAGAGGAAGGGGGAGAGAGAGAGAGAGAAATATTGATCAATTGCCTCCCGTATGCACCTCAACCAGGGATCGAACCCACAACCTAGGTGTGTGCTCTGACCAAGGATCAAACCCTCAACCTTTTGGGTGCACGGGACGACACTTCTACCAACTGAGCCACCTGGCCATGCTATAATAATATTCTTTTAGGGCTTAATTTGTGAATTAAAAGGTGATTTAAGGGTGTTACTTTTTTTACTTGAGTAACCAGTTTCCAATGAGGAAAAAATCAGATTCTGTTTTCCCAAGATTTCCAAACATCACCTCAAAATAGTAAGCCCAGCCACCCAAGAAAGAGTATATTCTAAAACTTAGAAATGTTTTTTTTTTCCATCATTAATTCTCATTCTCATTTCAAATTTTAAGTAGGTGGAGAAAAATAGTTACTTTCCATCTGGCTGTCCTCTTGCCCAGGGAAGTTGTGCTGTCTTTTTGTTGCTGTTCTGACAAGAACGTAATTGTGTGAGTGATCCATTCCAGATCTAGACATAACTCTCCCACACTCTTACCCAGCCCAGAGACTTCAACTGTCACAGAACAGCAAAGGAACTGTTTGACCTTTTGTCCCTGTCAGACAGGATCTGCCAGAAGCGTCCCTCTACAATGTTACACATTCATATTCTCTATAAATTGAATCTAGACATTCAAGCATGACTGGACAGGCATTGAAGATGCAATTGGTAAGATGGATTAACTCTACTCTTCTTTAAATCTCTTGTTTCGGATAATTGTAGATGAAAGATACTTATTTGGATCAGATTGCTATTTATTCATATATTTATTTTAGTTAGTGGTGAGGCAAGAACATAAAAATGCAGAGTTGAAAGACAGATTGGCCTGGATTGAATTGATAAGAAATGTGTGGGGCTTTTTGGCTTCTGATCAATATTTGTATTCAGTATGCAATCTAAAGTATGTATAATAAAAAGAAAACAGGTGGGAGTAATATCCGATTATACTTTCTTCCCAGTTTATATTCCATATTAAAAGATAGAAAAAGCATTAAGAAAAGAGCAAAATGCAATCTTAATCAACCTATACCAAAATGATTACTAGGACTTTCATAAGACAGATCTTATGAGATCATGGTCAACACCCCTGCAGAAAAACAGACGTGCTACTACCACTGCCAGCAACACTAGATCGCCCCTCTGATCAGCTAAGGCTCCAGTTAGCTATTGGCCAGTTACCTTTTGTTCAGTGAATTTACAGCCATAATTGGCACACTGTGGGAGTTTCTAGGGGACCTTTATAATGAACTGAGGAGTTTAGGTGGTTCTTAAACTGTCAGTCAGGCAGCTATTGAATTAACATAGCTCATGACTCTTCAATAACTTACTGCTACATCTTTGCTGTTAATAATTGCTACAAATGGTGACTATCATTTGGACATTGCTTTACAGTTTATAAAATTTTTTAAGGGGTTCATAACACACTGTGGACCTCATCCCTTTGTAGCTTATTGTGCCTCAAATTTATCTGGTTTAATGAATATTTATTCATTATGAAGATTGGTTACTTGGAATACCTAATATTGACGGAGAGTAAGACTCACAACTAAAGTTTACTGCCCTCAGCCTCCAGGAAACTAAAAGCACAGAACTTTTTATAGTAATTAAAGAATCTTGCATCTTAAGCCCTGGAGTTTACTGGACGTTTTGTAAAACAAATGCTTTGGCCTCTGATTTCCTTGTTCTGCACAGAAAGAAGAGACTTAAGACTGTGAAGAAATACAATGATTGAGCTCAAATGCATTCTAGTAAAGAGAAGCATTGAAAATGGGACAAAGGGCTCCAGATGCAGCAATGTATTTAAGCTCAGCATGCCTCAGTTTTTTTGAGTTTATATTCATGTTTGCCTTACCTTTCTCTTAGGATTATCCTAGAATATACATAGAAACAGATGAGAGAACGTTGGTGGGAATTATTAATATCCTCCCCAAAGTGATGGATGTTTGATATTTCAGGATGATATTATAAGAGCAGAAACGTGATGGGCCCATCCAGCAAAGGTTTCTTTTCATACTACAAATATACTTACACTTAGCTAGAACTGTATTTTGCAGAACCTGAGCCATTTACAATTGTGATCTGACTCATAACCTTCTTTGCACACTGGCTCAACAAGAACTTCTGGTTTGCTGTTTTCCTAGGATCCTAGATTTGAAAAATCCCTAAGGGATCATATTTCTTCCCCTGCCTGTGATATATAAACTACCCTTCTCTGGGTTTTCCCCAGTCCCTAATTTACCTATTGTCCTTTCAGTGAATAGGAACACTCTAACCTGAAGAGATAACCTTATCCTTGAAGAGCTCTGATTGTGACCTCACAGTAGTAACAAAACCTGCCTCTTCATAGCATGCACATGTAACAGACTAGAAACACAGCAACAATTTTTCTTCTCCACAATAAAATCATAACTGCTCAGTTGAACAATCTGCTCTTCCCTGCAGGGCTGCCCCCACTAGGTTATTCACCAGGCAGTCCGTCCTTTAACTGGGCCTTTCCCTTGGTAGACAAATGCTCCCCCCGCTATCCTCTCAGCTGCTACCCAAGTATCCTGCGAGACAAGCCTCCATATTAGAAAAGCTGTAACGTCTCCAGTGCCTTCTTCCTATCTGTCTTACAGCCTGTAGTAGCTGTTCCTCTTTCTATATTTGTAATACTACTGAAGAATCTTAATTACAATTTTAGAATGTTCAGGGCAGTCCCACCCGCTTTCATTTCGGGATTGCAGAAATGGACTTGTGTTGAACAGGAAGCTCTTTCACTGAAGATTTCCACTAATATACACATTTTCTTTGCAGTACCCCAAAAGGCAGGAACTGACTCCTGTACAGTTAGGATATAGCTGGTCAATTATCTCTTTAAATGTAATTTCCATCTTCCACATTCTGCCTTCAGGTTTTTGTATCAGGAAACTGTGGGATCAGATTCTTGCCAGAACGTGTGCTGGATGTGTGGTGAAAGAGCATTAGACATAGAGGGAGAAGACTCTGGTTTAAGTCTGACATCCTGCTTATGAGCTGTGGAACCTGGAGCAACTTACTTTATCTCTGAGTTTGTATACCCATCTGCAAAAAAAGGATAATACTTACAAATTATTGTGTGAGAAACAAGTCTGTGTGAAAGGGTTTCATAAACTGAAAAGCACTACACAAATGTAAAGTCTTCTAAGGGAAACCTTTTCAAAACTAAAAAAAAAAAAAATCTGTATGAACACATGTCGTATAAAGTATTTTAAGAGAAAATGTGTTGAAAAATTTCAATTGTAGTTTGCAATTCCAATATAAAAGCTATGTACATGGGGTAGAAGCATATGGGGAAAAATGAAATCAGCTGTTTTGGGGCAGTATAATTGAGTAACTTTTTCTTTAAAAATCTCTTTGATGTATTCAGTTCAGTTCAATAAACTTACTGAGCATTCACTGTGCGGGGTCTGCTGCTGGCCTCTGGATACACAGAGAAATAGGACACACTTCCTTGTCTCAGGGACCCCCATTTCATAGTCTTTGCAAAGTTTACTGAGTGTAATTACCTGGTTAATTCCGATTACCCTGATCCCACCTTAGAAAGTCTGATTTAGTAGGTCGGGGATGGAACAGCCCACAATTTGTGTTTCTTAGACAGTTACCCTGCCTGATCTAATGACTCTAATGTAGGCAGTTTAATTTCACACTGAGAATCCTTCAGTGGGGTTCAAATATATTACAGTTAAAGATAAGTGATAATTACACAGATCTGCTCATTGCAGAAGGCGCTGGTTTCGTTTGTTGTGTCTGCCCCTTTGAGCTGATCTATATGCCTCTGTGGCTAGGACGGGAAAGCCAGCCTGCAGAGCTTCACAGCCTTTATCCCCTTTCCTCTCCTCTTCCACCACCTCTTCCATGTTTTTTTCCTCTACACATGTGTTTCTCTCTCACTTGGATTCCTCCTATGCCTAGTATTATGTCAACATCCAGATGCTTCCCCTTCCTTTCTCCACCCCACCCCCAACCAGATAGAATGTCAATTTTATTGAAATAAAAAACAAACATATCTAGTTTACTAACTTGTGCTGGAAGGCTCTTATAGATGGTTACTATTTCTCAGAGAAGCTTAGGAGTGGGCCACTTACTGATCAACAACCAGAAAAACATCACATGGAGACTTCTGTGTCTTTATGTCTGACTGTCCTTTAGCTCTTGGTCAACTTTCTCGCAGTGGGTTAGCAGCCCTCAGCAGGTTCCTGTCCTGCCCGTTGAGTGAGCGTATACCCTGAACCCTGACTCAGCCCCGCTTGTTTCCTCGTGCCTGTGAGTGGCCTTGGGTGGCTTTCTCGGGCTACACACCTGCCATCTCTTAGTCACCCGGAATCAAAATATTACAACCTTAATCATACTGTCTGAGGCTTTGAGGCTTTATTTTAAGAGTACTGACCCTCCAAAATGCAACTAGGATTTCTCCATTTTCATGTGTTTATGTTACTCGCGTTAGTGTTTGTATTACTTGTGCTTCAAGATAACCAAAGGTTGAACAGTGACTTCCAGACTCCCTGCTTTGATTCTGTTCCCTCAAAGCCACATGCAAACTCTGGTCCTCTTCTACTGCCATTCTCTTCCCTGCTAGAATGTGAACTTCGTGGGAGGAGAGAGGGGACTGCATTCACATTTGTTTCTACAGTGATTTGGAGAGTATCTGGCACACAGTAGGTACTCATTAAATACCTCTGGAATGAGTTAGGTATCATTGAGTTGTCAAAAGGGGGCGGGGGGCAGCGAATATGTCCATCAGACAAAAGTGAAATATCCCTTAAAAGAAATTCCCAGACTAGCTCTTCCCTCTATATGTCTCTGAAATGTTTCATAAATTTTTAAACTAGCCCTTTTCAGCATAAATTCAAGACTGGAGCCATTGCCTAGCATAGAACAAAAAATCAGGAATCAAGTAATTATGAGTTCAGCTAGAAATTTATCTTCATGATTCGTTACTGAAGGGTAGTTTCTAGGGCATCTCTTCCAGCTTTGTATCTGAAGTACAGTGACCCAGCAGACTACTTCGCAGGAACCTTGCTATACTGTTCATCACTATGTAACCAGCACCTAGACATGCACCTTGCACACAGCAGGTGCTCAGTAAATGTTTGTTGAGTGAATGTATTTGATTGACAAGAAATTCAGAAGCAGGTGAAGTTAGAGTTGCTCAGATTTTCACAGTGGTTTCCTCCACCCTGCTCTCCAAATCTAAACAAGTTTCTTGCCTCCAAATTGAGGTAGCTACTGCTTACATCACCCGATTCGGCAGATTTTAATCGATGCCTAGCCTATGCCTCTCTCCGTGGAGCAGCCCAAAACAAGTAAAGCCTAAATCATTACAGTCTCAGTCCTCATATAAGTGGTTGCCAATTTCTCTGTGCTCCCACATCCTTTGAAATACCTCTATTATAACATTCATTGTCCACACACTACAGTAGACAACTGCCTACCTATTACTACCTTTAGAAAGACCCTGAACTTTTTAAGACCCTGGATTTATTCGTATCTGTATTTCTAAGCTAAACTTGTGGTAGTAGTTTCTTAGAAAATTCTTATGGAGAGTAGAATATCAAGTTCAAAAATAATCTTTCCTAAGTAGCATGGATTTGCATGTAAGTGTGTTTTGTATTTGAACAGAAATACATGCCTAAGTGTTTTCAAATTTTCAAATGATAGATACTTGACGTGTCCTGAAAGAAACAAGACAGGTTTTCATGTCTCTATTAAACACCTTTCAAGGTGTCTACTTAGTTATCAAACCCATCCCTTCTCTAATAATTCCCCCACCCCACAGCAGACATACTAGGGACATGAGCTTCCCTTGCTGGTGACAGGGGTCGACACGTGACCCAAAATGGACCAATCTTATTTTCTCTGGGAAAATTGGGGTTGAGAACACTGGAGACTACTTGTTTGAACTGAGAATGTAAATTTAGTAACTGAGGGGTAGCTGTGTACCTGAAGAGACAGAGAAAGCCATCTGCAGAGAGACAGGCAGGCAGGCAAAATGATCAGACATGAAAACCCACATAGCCAGAGAGAGAGATACAAACTTGCTGCCTCATTTTTGCTATATTTAGTCCTTGGTTGATACCTTTCCTGAGGCTAGATTATTCAACTTTTCCATGCGTTCCTTGAGATATTCCTCATTTTCTTACCAATAAGTTCCTTGTTTGGGCATAGGTGAATTTAAAATGGATATCTGCTTTTGCAACTAAAAAGATATTAACATAGTATCTTAATTATACAAGGAATTCTCATTACCTTTTTAAAGATTTTGCTTATTTATTTTTTTAGAGAGAGTGAGAGGGAGAGAAACATAGACCAGTTGCCTCTTTCTTTTATATGCCCCAACCAGGGACCGAAACTGAAACACAGGCGTATATGTGCCCTGACTGGGAATCAAACCAGCCATCTTTTCAGTTTGCGGGACAGTGCCCAACCAACTGAGCCACACTAGTCAGGACTCTCATTACTTCTTTTAAAATCATATTACCTTTCCGTTGCATTCAATATATTACCCCAGAATATGTTCATCAGGAAATTATTTAGAGGAGGAATTCCTGATAGATAAAACGCAATAGGGTAAGTGACTTTTTTGCTTTACAAGTATCTTGATCCCTTAAGTCAGACACACACACGCACACACACAAACAAAAATGAATGGGGACTTATTTACAAAGGGGACTGGACACATATCAGACTTTTTTGAACTACAAAACTGGATTAGAGAGGTTTTAAAGAACCAGCACATTTGGCAAGTTCCCAAGACATTTATTTTTGAAGATTCTGCTTTCCAGAACTGTGTAAGAATGGCTTTGGTCATGGGCCTTAGCTGTGTTCCAGACGAGCGTGGAAGAGATTAAAGTATGTGTACCTAGAGCAGCCCGGACCCTCCGTTGGGCTGGCCATAAACAATAATAGCCAAATCTATCAAAATAAAATAAAGACTCTGCTCATCAGAAACAGTTGCAAATGTGTGTAGAGCTTTGTGTAACACATTCATTCAACCCTGGCATGCCACTCCCTAAATTTAGTCCTCATTTCACCTAATCATTTCAAAAACATACATGGAAAGTGTAGGGAACTGTGGACTACTAAAATCATCATTTGGTTCAGGAAAATTTCAGAGGGAAACCATAAGGCTTTTTCCTAGAATGTTATGAAAATATTAAGTTATAATGATTGCTGCCAACCTATTTCTAAGCACTCTTGGAAAACAACAACAACAAATAAGTTTCCAGCTCTTTGAGTTGACACTGTGGACCTTAAAGAAGCTTGCATGTATAATTTGACTGCAACTACTTTCCTTTTTTAGTTAATTGTGTTAAATGTGCCTCATAACTTCTAATCCCAGTGGGGCTGTCATTTAGAAGGGGGTTGGAGGGAAGCTGTTTTAATTCTGGCTTTTGTTCCAGCCACTAAATGTAATACCACATGATTGTTGACCCAACAGTAATCCAGTTAAAAAACAGTCTTCAGAGTTACTGCATCATCAGAATTAACCCTGATTACATCAAATTATGTTGAAACAGACCACAGCTGCTTGCCCTGCTGAAGCAACTGCTCCAGAGCTCATCCAGAAGATACATCTGGGTGTCAGGAAGATACATTTTGGTTATTTTTGTTTCTCAACACAAATGTAGGAGGGAAACATTGTGTTCTGCCCAGAGTGCTTGGTGGGAGCTAAAAATCTATAATTCTCCAGAATCAAGAATCTTAATTCCAAGAGAAGAAAACCTGAGATCTTTTATTTTGGTTTCTACGGGAAGGATGTAAGAAGGAAATTCAAATCTGTTGAGTATGCTCTTGTCAGCAGAAAGAAGTGGAACTGACTACAGGGAAGGATGATGGGGTTTTCTGTGGTAGACCGTTAGGCAGTGATGTGCTAGGACAGGCTCATACCAGCCTATGAGAGTAGATTGATAAATTGTGAAAAATTTTGCGAGCTGGTTAAAAAATAACATCATTAAAATTAAATTATAATTTTTTTTAAAAAAAGGAAAATAAGTATTGGAGAAGATGTGGACAGATTGGAGCCATCATACAGTGCTGGTAGGAATGTAAATGCTATTGTAACTATTGTGGGAAACAGTTCTGTAAAAAGAAAAAAAAAAACCAAGTCCCAGTATGATCCAGCAATTTGACTCCTAAGTTTATACCCAAGAGTATTAAAAATGTAGGTTCACACAAAAACTTGTACGTGAATATTTACATCATCATTATTCATAATAGCCACAAAGTGGAAACAAGTGAAATGTCCGTGGAGTGATGAGCAGACAATTTTATCCGTACAATGCAATGAAAAACTGACATGCTACAACGTGGTTGAACCTTGAAAACATGATACAAAGTGAAAGAAGGCAAATACAAGAGGTCATATATTATATGATTCTGATTATATGAAATGTCCAGAATTGGCAAATCTGTAGAGACAGGAAGCAGATTAACAGTTGCCAGGGGTTAGGGTTGAGGGAATGAGGAATGGCTGTTAATAGCTATGGAGTTTCTTTTGGGGGGTAATGAAAATGTTCTGAAATTAGCCATGATGATTGCACAATTTGTTGAATACTCATAAAAACCACCGCATTGTACACTTTAAAACACCGACTTTAAATGATATTGAAAACAAAGGGAATAAGCCAAAACTCATCAGTTATTAATTAGTACATTTTGCTGTCATCTCTGCTCTCGGTGTTATTTACATCTCTTTTATATTAGAAAAATTAAATAACTATCTCTTAACTCTGTATTCAAAGATATGAAGTTCGTAGCTTGAACTTGGTCAGGGGAAGGGCGGAGAAAGTGTGGTACTTCTACCACAAAAGTTGCACATACTACAAATCAAAGCCACCACCACCAGACAGCCAGTTTTTAAACATTAACCAGCACATTAATGGCTGCAGGGGTCAGACAAACATCTTGGGTAATTCTGATAGAGAATTAGATGAGATGATCTCCTGTGGCCCTTGAATCCCCAGCAAAACACTAGTAAATGTGCACAGCACTACACATGCATTCAGCGCAGAAGAAAATGGTGTTTCTGGTCAGCTGTTGGACTAACCCCCTTTGAGGCAGGGGACTTGATTTCTCCAGCTTTGCTAGTATTGTGGGAGGGTACAAGGGGTTAAGTGTTAGAGCTCTTTCTGAGTCTGTCGCAATGAAACCAGATATCAGATAAACCATAAATGATTTAAATCTTAGTCCCAGAGAAGAAGGTATTTAGGGATTCTCTACAGCAGTGTCAGGGTTTGGAAACCAAGGATTAACATAGCTCTCTAGAGCCTGGGGGTAGAAGTCAAAGGTCTAAGGAGTCATTGTTTTTGAAACTATCCAAGGGTTTCAACCACTTTTTAAAGTGCAACTAAATAGGATTACCTTCAGCGGCTCTGCCCTTCCCACAAGGCCAGTCCCTGTGGGTTTAAACACTCTAAACTGCTTATAAGGACCTTCACAGATGATATTCTTGGGGGTGATGCTCCACGGGTCCACAGCTCTCATTATCCTTTAAAGATTGGTTCCTTCATTCTCCCAACAGACACTTAATGAGCATCTATGTATGCCTGGCACCATGCAGGGATGCTCTGGGGAAACAAATATTTGCAGTACAGTGTGACAACCCAATTTATAAGGGTGCAGTGTGAATCTAGGAAAAGGATGAACAACTATGCTGGGGATTGGGGATGGTGAGTTTTAGAGAATAGGGTCTTGACGTGTTTTTCAAGATCTAATTCAAGGCAGGACTTCTCTCTGTGAAGGAAGGGGCCATCATGCCAAGTACGGTTTGGAGGGCTAAGACACTTTCCCAGGGACCTTGACAGTCTTTGTTCTTGGGAGAATGTAACTGATTTTACAGCATGATCTGTAAGCATTGATGTTATAACCACCACCAGTGTCAATAGAAATATCTCAGGAGCCTAACTGCCCCAAAGCAGTTGGCACAGGTTCCGGTTCTTTGCAAAGGGAAATTGGGAAGCTGGACTTGCTCAACCTTTTCTAAAGTTTCCTTCCATAATGTCCCCCACTGGGTGTAATGTCAAGTAACAGACTGTTAGCAGCCACAGACAAGGAGGGAACCCAATTAGGTTTTCAGCCACACCCAAGCCCACTTCCAGACCTCCGTTCCAACCAGATGCCAAACGTTGATTTGAGTAGGTCAGAGTAATTTGATGGAGGGAACCAAGTGGGCTCAAAGCACCCATGGGTTAAAGAAGTGCAAGCCTTAATTCACCTGAGGGACAAGTGTCATGAAAGTCACCAAGCCGAGGTGGTTCAGCTGGCCACCCTGACCTTGGTAAGCAGCACTCAGCTCTGAAATTAACCTGTCAACTAAATTGAAGGGGAGAAAAGTCAAAAGGGCTAGGACACAAATATCCATCCCCACCCCCAGTCCAATCATTGACATGAAGCCTGGTGTGGGTGGCATTAATCACACGAGCCTGATGTGCAGTTGCGGACAGTTCTCCTTCCAGCCCTTCCAACCCATCCCTGGGAGCGTTCCACCAGCCATGCACCTGCCACTGACCACAGCCCTCAACTCCCAGACAGGCACGGATGCAGGCTGTCGCAGATGAAGCTCAAAGCCACAGTGCACCCTTTAGAATCCAGGCTTTGGCGGTGGGGGAGCAAAACGTGGCGCCCGTGCTTTCCTCCCAGGTGTTCATTTCTCTAATTTCTGCAATGCACCCTCCAGAGAAGCCCTCCATATAAGATGGTCATTTCCTGAGGATTTAATGAGTATAGAATTAATGACCCAAAGCCCTCTTTGCAGCCAGTCATTAATTCCTCCAGGAAATACTGTGGTCTTTAAAATCAAAATTGCCTAAATTATAGACCAGTGGTGCATGTCCTCGCAGGTTGGGGCGGAGGTGGGGGCGGGGGACGGGGGCGGGCGTTATCCCAGCTGATTCCGATAGATGGCGCTTAGCTTTATGTAAATAAATCACTATTTGTTTTCCATTTCTCCCCAGCCAGAGGCGGGGAGCATTTAAAAAAAAAAAGCAGAGAGTGGATAGGACTTAGTAAAGGCCCAGACAGGAACGTTCTGTCCGAGGGCTGTTTCCAGGCTTGGCACGCACCTCAGGCTCAGAAGACTGGAGCCACACCAGGGTGCAGTCAGGGACCTCAGCAGCAGTTCTGCCTTCTATGTGTTGCCTGAACTGGGTGCTGGCAGCCTAGTCATAAGAAAGTTAGGGTAGCTGCAAACAAACCATGCAGATTTCTCAGAGTCTGCAATCCCTGGGACCTGGCACCATGACTCAGATGGGAATGAAGTCAGAAGTTGCTTTATTTTGGTGGAGAGGCACCGCCTCCTGACTGATTTGGCAGACTTGAGTCTTTTGATATTTGTTGCACAGCTTTTTAAGGTGCTTAAAGCCAAAGCCAGAGGTCAAAATGGCCATAATTTGGGGGGGGGGGGTCCTTGTATGTGTGGCTTAAGGCTCTCTAAATTGGAAGGCTAGGGGAGCGCTGGTCCCAGCCATAGCCTGATAGTTCTAGCTTTCCATTCAGTCCAGCAGCACACTGAATAGTTGTAGAAGGTCAGTGAAATGGGGTCCAGAGAAGCTGATCTAAGCTTCTCTGAGTGTTTAGAAGAGCTCCATACACATATAGTAAATGATTAGCTTTTACAAATCGATAGAAAGTAAACTTTTCCCAACCCAGCCAAGATCTGTAAAACCAGAAGGATGTCCAGCTGCTTGAAACAACTAGCTTTGCTGCAAAAAGACAGAGAAATGAACAAAATAGCCTCACTCTAAAGCTGTATGGGGGGGAGTGCAAGATGCTGTCTCTCCCACTCACTTGCTGCCAGGAAATTCCTTATTGATATCCTGGATTACCCTCCACTTCTCAGAGAAGTTGGGGGGAGCACCTACCTTTTAATGTTGCTTGTAAAGGTATGTGTGAGCAGAAAAGAGCCCGTACCGAAGGAGTTTTTCCTTCCATCCTCCCCCCGAAATTTGGAGTTGTCTAGTGTGTGCTTCCACATACTTCATCTCAGATAAACCTCACCAAGACGCAGTGAGAGGTACCGTAATGCCGCAATTTTCAAATGAACGCCAGAGAAGTCTCATAATCTGTGTCAATGATTGGAATGCTGGGGAATTTTGACCCCAATTTCTTATTCTACACCACCTTGCCTTCTGATTTACTACGAAATACAATTGACTTATTTTTGCTTCCTTGATTCTGAAAATCATTCATTTTCTTTTACTAAATTGTATTTCCCAGAGGCAGTGAAGGAGCCAGGGGGACTTTAATTCCTGGTAATAACAGGCCCCCAAGTTGATCTGCACACATTAGAGCAATTTCCCCACTTTAAAAAGCAATTAAGCAGGACCACCTCCACCGCCACCTCCAAAATTAGAAATTTGGCTCTGCATCGCACAGGCTTTGGGACTTTACGCTGTTTATAAAATGGGAATAATACTGCCCGCCGGATTTGTTGACTCCTCAAGACAATCATGTAAACAAGGAGTGCAAAAGTGCCCAGCACACAGTAGTCTGTTTTCTTCTTTCCTTCTCCCGCCAAGGGGGTGCGAGAGTTAAACTCTTGCTGGGAAGCGGATCACTAATTTCAGCCAGAACCTGACCCACTGAAACCTGAAACTCTGGGAATGGATAGGAAACTCGAGCAGCCCTTGGGTCCCTTCCTGACGACCCTCTGTGAAAAATCGATTCGCGATCAAGGGCGCGCAGCCCCTTCCCTTCACCCCACCCCCAATCCCACCAGAGGCGCGGCCGCCACCCCCGCGTATTGCTGGAGGCTTTGGGAATAAAGCAAAATGGGGCGGGTGGTGGGGGCGCGGCCGGCTGCAGGCTTCGATGTCCTGGCGAACCTCGGGCCTCTCCGGTTCGACGACGCCAGGGGGTGTTTGCGTCTCCGAAGGCCGACGGCCGGGGGGCGCGGCGGGCTATGGGCGTGGCGAGCGCGCACCACTCTTCCTGCTGTGGCGCCCCCACCGCGGCCGGGAGGCGAGTGCGCGCGCGCGGCCGCCGGGTCCGCGCTGCCTCGT